>WUQG02450733.1:0-34875 GCA_011317285.2 Androctonus mauritanicus | reverse complement strand
AAAGAAAAAAAAAATTCTCATGTCTGTTATAACCTTCATTCTAGAAGCATAGGAACCTACATAAACAAAATAAGTTTGCATTAATGGGCCATGTGTGTCTACTAGTGCATTCATTACGATCCGTGACTTTCCTTTTGGCATATTTCTTATTTATTAAAAAGAATAAAGTAACAGGATGGCAACATTGCAACATAATTGCCTATTTACGGTAAACATTATTGAAAAACCGCAAGAATTCTTATTATTACACAGAATGTATCGAAGTTTCGCAAAAGGAAATTCCTTTCCCTTTATGTGTGTGTGTGTGTATGACTATTGATTTAATTTGCATATGGATTAGCAGGTATTATACTGCACAAATGGCAAATTTCGCAGTTTGTATGTGGCATGACGATGCCGATTTTCATAACGACATTTCGGTTTTGTAGCTGGCTCATTTTATCCTGCAAGATATTTTTGAAAAGTCCGATTTCGCAACAGTAAAGAAACGTGTCTTCTTTCTCCCTCTTGCTTCATTTGCTTATATACACGTGTCACATTTTCTAATCATTCTACGGTATCGAGTGATTTTACACACAGGTGCACATCCGAAAAAATAAATAAATAAATCGACTCGATCGTGCATACATTATTATATTTATTAATTTAATCAAAATTTCGATATGGTTAACCACTTTTACTGCACGTTCACTCATACTGGGCGTGTCCGTGTTGGAAGTAACTGTATATAGTTTGTAAGACGTTATGTCTCTTAATTACAACTAATCACGCTCTTTTTTCTGCCTCGTATACGATTTCTCACTCATTAAAAACCAAAAAAAATCATAAAATGTTTTTTTGTCTCGTCCAGCAGAGGATATGACGAAATCGAGAGGAATGAGGTCTTACATACAAGCAAGTTTCTTTTTTTTTTTAAGTAATAATACACCCACCTCACTATTTATTGTTTAAGCAACTGTTTTTTTTTTTATTGTCATATTATTTACAAGTGTACTACTGATTACAAGACGAAAAACACTAAAGCAACTCAGAGTTTGTTTTAATTACTCACTTGTTGTAACATTTTTTTCTTCTTAAAATTAAAAAAATAATAATAATAATCAAAATATGCGACTTCTACTGATTCAATTCATCCAAAAATATAAATAACTTCCGCGTAATTAATTTTTTGATAATAAATTATTAAGTTAGAAAGTACTCTTACCAGTTAGAGAGTGAGAGAGAGGGAGAGAGAGGAAAAAAAAAACGTAACAAAGAAACGTTTGATTAATAACGTTTTGTTCGAATGATTAATGATTATTTATATTGGTCTTGATAATAGAAAACATACAAAACTTTCTCGCCAGGCCTTTTTGGGAAGACAAAAACAGGTTGAAAATATGGGAATTTTTTTTTTTATTTTTATTTTTTAATTATAATAATCGGTTTATAAAATATTAGCGTGTGATCAACTGCGATGTTATTAAATTGTTAGTCGCGTAATAGTGGTTCTTAAAGGAGAGAATTTTTTTTTTTTTTTTATTACAGTACATAAAGAAGAACAAGTAGTGAGGCATTTTGAGGTTAAATCACTAGGATTACCATTAACTAATACCAGTTAAACGTTGACTCTCCCGGGTGGGTTTCCTATCTCGATCGAGATTATATAGCAATTCTCTCGTTAAACGAACCATTAGTTCACACTACGAATGCGGGTTTTTATAATAAATAATGGCACTCGAAGTGCTGGAAAGAGCATTAAAAACGTGCATAATTTGAATAACGTCAATAATAGGGCGTGATAGAAAAATTACGCAAAGGGCTGACGAACTTAAAATATTCTAAATATTCCTAGGCGTGCTAATTAGCGCTTTTAATGACGAGAAATTTCGCACTGTAAATACCAACAAAAAAATTTTAAATATATATATAAATTTTAGGAAGAGGTAGGAAGTTTTCGAGCCTGTTTTCGGAAAAACTGGGACTAATATAAAGAAAAATATTTAATTTAGAAATTAGTTCTGACACGTGATAAACCCTTCTTCTTTTTTTTTTTTTTTATTCTTCTTCAACACTCCCATATTTGACGTGCCTTCTCTTAACATAAGCAAGAAAGAATCCATAAAAGGAGTGAGGCGAAACCTCTGATGAGGCCATGCTGGGGTACTGAATTAAAAACAGCAGGAAAAAAAAAGAAAAAAAAAGAAAAACAGTCATTAAAACCGAATTTTCGTTACGCGTTTCTTAAATTTTTAAAAAAAAGAATTTTTATTTCGAAAGAAAAATTTTTGGTATCCTGTTTATTTTTTCGATTCCTAGAATCTGCTTCGAAAATTTTATGTCTTTGTTTTTGTTTGCATTTCTCGATTTTTCGCGAAAGATTACATTAGTTTCTCTGCCGTTTAAAGATATTCTTTTCTACCGAATTTCGGTGGGAAAGACCCAAAGCTACTGTATACGCATAAAATTTCCCTCTCTACGTAATTATACGAACTTTAATTATATTTGTTTCGAATTAAAATTGTTTTTTGTTTGCGTGAATAAAAAAAAAAAAATACCCAAAAACGTTAACGCAACAACGTTTTGAAATTTCCGGTTTAGTTTGCAAATTTTTTTTTTTTTTTTATAAATTTAACGATAAGCTTTAAATCGAAGCTAATTGCACAACAAACCTTAAATTTTCTCATTGTTTTAACGTCTTATCTATTTAATTAATGGTTACGTCCCTTAAATATACGTTTAAAACCCAATAAATAGCGATTGGGCTCATAACCCGGAACTGAAAGTTTTTCAAGTCACGGAAAGGTACTCATAATAAAAAAAAAAAAAAAAAGAATATTTTATGTTAGAAGGGATAATGCCTGATAAGAACGTCAACCTCTAACCCTTATAGGTCACGTGTAACAATTGATGCATCGAAGTGCCAAAAAAACATAATAATGACAAAAGACACGTGACAATTACAGTGAGGGGGCGTCCCTATTTTCCCACACTTACCCCCAAAGTGGACCCTTAACGACTTTACGATACTTCCTGTGGCGTGACTATGGGGCTCTGATGGGGTTGGATTCTCATTTCTTGTTCCATCAAACATGTCATTGCTGCCTGCAGTGTCAAAAGGATTTTTTTTCGTATGTATATATATTGTTTTTTTATGGCGTTAGACTTAGCGCAATTTACAGCGTAACAGTCGCAGAACAAAGATTAGAAATGGGAGACGGGTGTAGAACATGTCGTTATGCACATTTCTCTGGTTTTTACGCCATTGAAAAATTCTTCCGACCGTTATTTAAACAGTTAAAAACAGTTCAAATGCGGAAATAACATGCAACTTCCGGTCAGGCATTTTGATTGACGATGCGGAAAGAAAAAAAAAAAGAAAGAAAGATGGAAAACAGTGTCAGCGGAAACTGTAAAGATGGTTCGTCTGCCACCTGCTACAGCATAAAGGAGACGCCCGCCCACAGGAAGTGACCACCGGTTAAGGTCATTAAGAGCTTTATGTCAACACACATTTCTTCCTTATTTGATTCTGAAGCGAAAAAAAAGTCCTTTGCAAAATCTTCCTTTTTAACATCACAAAGCATTCGGATGTTGCGAAATCATCGTGAGATTTAGCAACAAACTTTTAAAAAACTAAAACCACACTCGTTAACGTGATTCAGGTACTTCGTGCCCCCTTGCTTAAATCCCTCGAGATCTTGCTTAAATTTATTCACATATAAACATCATAATGCTTCTCTGTAACACGTTAGTTTCTCGGTATCACACAACTCAAAAAAATAATAAGCAATTTTGCAACAAATTCCAACCGATATTTTGCGCCATTACACTTCAGTTGAATTTTTTTGCGTGCATATTTTCATATGACTTGGCACTTTGCTGCAAACTGTACAATATAAGAAAAATATTTCTTTTTTTTTTATGCTACGATCATCAATGCACTTGCATCACCAAAATTGATATTGGATACAAACTGTGCCCTCGACCCGTACACAGCTTCCAATAACATAAGGTTGGTTGTTAGTTATTGTCAGTTTAAACAGAAAAATAAACTAAACTTTGGCCTGCAAATGTCGTAGGAAAAATTCCTAAAAAGGAGACTTTACACATAGGTTAAGGACGTTAGAGCCATGTCCTATATCAGTTTACATCAAAACATTCTTGATGGCTCAATTATTGGAGGTCAGTTTGTTGCATATTTGCAAGATCGTGCCTTGAATCCTTGACAGTTATTTTTTTTTTATCACACTTTGTTTGTTTATATGTTTTCCCCTTTCTGAACTTGCCATTTTCCAACGACTTCAATCGTACTTTTTATTTCTAAGCCATCACCTGTCTTTGGCCCAAGGCTGATGAATCACTGGCCTACATCATTGGTCACAGCTGGTTGACGATGCAGGTGGTAAATGAAGACGAATTCGATAGAAATGATTGGGTGTATCAGACTCAAAATTACTGATTAGATATGTTAAGTCATTCAGCAGTGTCATAAAAACAATTGATACCATTTAACATTCGTACCGTTTCCTTATTGAAACGATTAACAAGATAATGCAAGTTGTTTTTTTTCTCTCTCTTGGAGGTACGTGAATTTTTAACGATGTTAAACTGTTTTTCGAATGCCAGTAGAGGTAAAAAAACAAAAATGTCTGGAAATTCTGCAACATTATAAAGATCTCTGAAGTCAGAAACAATAACGGATGATAAGAAGCAAAATTGAGAAACAATAGATCAGAACAATAGCGGGAAGTGAGTCGAGACTTCGTGTTTGGAGTCAATCAGATACAGCTCAGGTCTTGGTACCTGCATCATTTCGTTCCATTTGAAAGAAGATGACGTCATGTGTGACGAGTTACGCACAATCCGTTAACTTTGGCTTTGTCAGAATATGAGAAAAATTTTTGGTTCGTAGAAATAACAATTGTATTTTAATTAATTAATATATGTATACATATTTTTTTTTCTAATTAAATAAAACGAACTTGACCGTTAACGAAGAATTTATGAATTAAATTTTTCCATTTTTAGAATGGTCGAAAGCGAGTTGCACGTGCGACTGCGGAGTAAAATTACGTCGCTTAGAAACCGAAAGTATCTCGTGCATTCGGCGTTCGGCGCGAGCGAGACGTGCGTAAACGTCTTAAATTTTATGAATGAAACGTAAAAAAAAATTGATAAATTTCATTAATAATTTATTTTAAAGTTACATATTTAAAACGGGTAATTAAAATAATATACGTTAATTCAAAAAAATAAATAAAAATAAAAGTAAGATTTATTATTTCCATTATTTAAAACAATATTATTTGTTCATGTTTTATCCTTGAACTCTTGCAGGCTAAGTCGTGGGACAAGATAAGTTATTCTGTAGTTGATTTTTGCAACGTTTCGTTCCCATTCATAGAAACAATAGTGCATGCGCAGTCAGATTCTAGAAGCAACAAGGTGAATTCCAATTCGGTCACATCCTGTGGCACTCGCTTCAAGGTAAGACGGAGAGGGGGGAAAAAATCAACTGATTTATGTAAATATATAGAACTCATTACATATTGCGAAACCTAGATAACTTCAGCATTTATAATGCTTTTAAAAATTTCTTTGCATGGCAAACATGTAATTAGTAATATCGAAGAATATGCTATCAGGTTACTCAGAATTAATTTCATTCGAGACTTTTATCAAATATCTCTACGCGTTATACGATTACCCACTTTTTAAAGTCCAAAAAATGACACGATTCTTCTTTCTATTGACAAATAAAAATTAAAATAAATAAATAAATAAATAAATAAAAATAAATGCTGATATTACAGCACGTATTACTTAACTTACATTTTAACGATTACCTAACAGTTGGAAGACCTCAGGACCTACTCCTATCATAAATTACTGACGAGTTGAGAAATGTACGTTTTATTGTATTTTTAAAAAACTTTGTATGATGCATACAAATTTGCAATCAGGAAATTCATAAAACAAAAATTTCATAATGTCACGAACAGCAATGAAATATTTCTTTTTTTTTTTTTTTTAAATATTCATGAATAAAATAGCATAAATATTTTTACTGTTAAAATTACATATCATTGTTTTGTTGTTTACATCATGCTATACATATGAATCATTTTTCACGAAGGACGTCATAGACAAACTATTGTAGAGATGCCAATAAAAAAAAAAACATTTTATAGGATGAATATTTTTTTTAATATTCGAAAATAACAGTTGATAAAATCGGTAAAAAAACAATAGATTTTTTTTTTTTTTTTGCAAACAAGTTTTAATCCGGCAGGACATTTGTTATCGATACAAAAATAATTATCTGGAGATTCTAAGATCAAATAGGTCAAAAACTCGGATAATTAACTCGTTAATTTTTTTTTTTAATATAAAATATTTACGTCGTAAAATTTTCGTGATGTAATAACAACACTATAGGCTTGATTTTATTGTTGCTTTTTTTTTTTTTTTTGTTTTCGTATGGACATCCAACGGTCACGGTTAGTGTATCTTCCGATATTATTTCCGGATGTTACTTTTAGCAGATAGCATCCTCACGTTCGTCTCTCCGAACAGATGGTAAACAATCAAGTAATTGTTTAAAATAGGTCAGAGAATTTTTAGGCTGTTTGTAAAAGCGAGGAAGATGGAATTACGTTACGGAAATCGTTATTTTTTTGCAAAATTTATCCGTCCATATCGCAGTGTAAGAAAACCTTACAGAGTATATGCCAACAGAATTGTTATTTTGGTAGTGTTTTTGACATCCGTATCGTCGAAATACATCAAACTTGTCATTGCCTAATTATATATTAACTTGTCAATAGAACGTGTGCCAATTTTATATATCGCACTTCCTTTTAATCAGTTTTATCTCATTTATAGATTAATTTATTTTAGTATTATAAGGAAAACTGTCGATAAAAATATTATTCGTTTTAACGGGTTTAAAATATATAAAAACACCGGATGATCGAACATAACAAAGTACTGTTGTTTTGCTTACAGAAGGGAATGGAGAAAGTCTTTTTTTTTTGAAGTTTCGTAGACATTAAATTATTAATAATTCATCATTTGGTTGTAGTAAACGCCTTTAATAAGAATGCATACGAATTTTAATCAGATTTTGCAATACTACACTTATATATATTTTTTAATTAACGTTCCTGTATCATATATCTTGATCATCATGATGTATACTGATATGACAATAATAAAAATAATAAATGCTTACAAAACAAAACTGATCAAAACAATTTTTGAAAAAATTCGTAAACAAATGGGCGTGCACGCGATAAATTCTCTGCAGAACTGGCTGCAAAAAATTTTTTTTTAAAGTAAGCTAGGATTCTATTATGACTGCCTCCTGTTTTTTAGTCTGACCGTAGTATGCGTCGCGTCTACGAATAATAAAAGGCGTTATAGCGCACTTTAATGCCTATCGTTCTTTTCGTACTCGATAAAGTAGATTTTAATATTAGCATCGATTTTGATTACGTGCGCCAGGCACTGAGGAAAAACGCGAAGCAGTCAAAGTAGAATCTCACCAATTTAAAGCTTGATAACAACGGAATAAATATTAAAAATCGTTTTTTTTTTTTATACCATTATCGTTCCTGTCCCGATTCAAATTTTTATTTTAAATTAAATTTCGTATCGTTTTATCGCATCGTCTACTTTACGTTATTTAAATGTGATACACTCCATATACTAAGTAACCAAAGCGTAACAAGTGCAGACAGAATTCGAGTGGCATTAATGAGTTTCGAACTCGAGTGGGTCCACACGTTGGTAACCAGAAAAATAAAAACGGAAACAAAGAAAAGTACAGAGAAACCGTGAATGAAACGTTACTTAATCAACTCGTACGATGACGTTTATCACAGCAACCGTTGCTAAATGGACGGTTACTTACGACCTTGAAGTCTCGTAATGGAGTTATCTGCAATCTGCTGAGGTTTAGTTTCCGTGTCTCCTGCGGCAATTAAAAGAGAACGTCCAATTAAAACGTTGGTCCAGTCTTGTTTTTTTTCCTCCCTTCTTTCCTCTCTCTCCAATTTTAGTGTGTGCATTTCCCTTAGGCTAGAATAACAAACAGTGGTTTCTAACATGCAACCTGACTTCTGATTGGAACCATTTGCGAATTTTTAACAAGCCCAACCATTTACTTCTGCAGCTCGTTTATAAGAAATGGATATACTGTATATAAAAAGCTATCGGTGTTATCGATCACTACGCGAACTGGCGTAAAAAATGACTCACTCTGAGTTGCTGGAATTATTATTATTTTTTTTATTATCCGATTCAACTTCCATACCACTTTTACTTATATCTCTCTCACTCTTTTACCTTCTCTCCCTCAGATATTTTTCGAATAGACTGGATCTCCTTGAAACGACCTTGAATTTGACAGACGTCACGTGAATGTGGAAGAAAAACCTGTTTCAAATCTTCTTAGCTTGACGAAGCAACCTGCTTTTATAAATTACTCGGTTGTAGTCGCCATTTAAGACCGAATTTTCGTGGAAATTCTAAACATTTTCATCAGTTACATCCGTTCTTAATTAATTAAAAAAATGATAACAGTAACAAAAGAAATGTTAATTAGTGATCAGCGTCGTCGTTGGATGGCGTTAGCGTCGTTTACGCTGTTCCATTATCAATGGATTAATTCACAGAATCCATTTACGGATTTTTACGAGTCATCGTACGCATTTAAAACGAGTCGAACACATTTATTGAGTCCTCCATTCATTCCTACAAAACTCTCTTTCGGTCGGTAAGAAATTATTTAGTTTACCGTTTCTCCGACAGATGGCGTAATAAGTTTGGAGAGAAAAATCGAGAAAAATTTTAAAAATGTCTCTTTTTACATAAAATATCGATGTTTTTTTTAATCGTAAATATTTATATAACGTCTATCTTTAACACACTAATCGTTACTGATGTTACAGAAAAATGATTAGGTTAAATTTCACAAAATTTGAATTAATAAACTATCAAAAAAACGTTTAAGTTAATTAAACGCCAACGTTTACGCGTAATTATAGAATTAACAGCGAAACGAAATTCATTCATCGATTTTACCAATTTTTATGAATGAATATTCCATATATAGTTATTTGCCTGACGTCGTTTTCTGGCCAACCAATCAGCTAGCAGAGTTCCGGTAATATCGTCGTATGCTGCGAGTAGAATATATTATTTTGAATGAATTATTTATTTTAAATGCGTATTTTAACGTTTTGACAAATAACAACTTTTTTAATCTTCTAAAAGCTGTTACAAAAGTACGTTAGCATTTTCTTTTTCTTTTTTTTTTTAAACTTTTCAACCTTAAGAATATTTTTAACCAGTAACACCATTATCTCGGTTTCAATAAATATAAGATAAGCGAATGGAAAAATAGATAAAAGAAGAGATAAAAAAAATTTTTTTTTTATCTGTTTTTAATAAACATAAATCTTTATTTAAACGATAAAAAAAAAAAAAAAACGTAGATAGTTAAACCTCTTTTAATCTTCGGCAACACAACGTTATATTCCTCTTGAGGGTTTTGGAATTACGAGATTCTTCAACACAGCTGCTTAGTTAAAGCGTTCTCACGAAAATAGTGGAAGCTACTATACTTCTGTACAGAAAAAAGAACCGTTGGTGGGAACACAGTATCTCCCCCATAGGAGGACACATGATCTAAGGGGGAGGGGGCCATCCCAAACCCTTCTAGAAAGTCGTGGGAAAAAACTTATGTTCCTCGAGTAAGCCTGGGCAAAAGACGTATTGTAGTCCCTCCTCACACCTGCGATGGACACAACAGCTAAGTGCAGCGGGGCAACTCAATAGGATGCAGATTTATCCGTGGGAATGTTGAATGAACCAATTATCGAATAGCATTTCGGATCACGTGATGGCGAAGGGGGGCAATTTTTGCCCAATTTTATTATAACGTAATCGTTTTTATAGCGACTCTCGTTCGAGCAAAAAAATAAAAAAAGAAAACACCATCTAATGTTTAAAACCGTTAACCGATATTAAAAGCGAAAAAATAAAAAAAAGTTCTGGTGGCCTTAAAACATCAGAACTCAAGGGCCAAGATGAGGAAATGTTTTTTTCAAAAAAAATCGAAAGGTTAACAATTTTACCTCAATTTGAACTCTGTAAAAGGTCAAATTCGCTTATTTTTGGTCACAATCCGCATATATAGGTCAGATACATGAATAATTTTGTCATTAATTATGCATTACCTACAGGCTAATAACATTATTTTCTCGGTTATTAGTAATGTTAATTCGTTAGATAAATACTGTATATAAGTTATACAATTAAATAAATATTTATACATGTTTTAACACGCGAAACATTATTTTGAAAATTCTTAGAATTATTATTTTTAAAAAAAAGAAATGATTCTTTAAAATATATTAAAATTGATTAAGAGGCTGTTGAAACCGCAAATAATCATCCAGTGAGACAATCAAGTCGACGGCATAATAACGTCATCGGTGATATCACCGGTGATGTAACGACATAATTATGACGTAATTCATCACCATGCTTCTAAAATTTTGTTCTTTTTAAACACTTCAAGCATGTTAAAAAAAAGAGTAAAGAAACCAGTGAACTCATTCTGTGTATCAGTCATCACAAAATTCCGACCGAAACCGCGTAAATACGAACAAGTTATTCAACCTTTACCGCGAATATTTTTATTACCGATGAAAGAATATTTATTTTTAAATATTTTAAAACCAGAGATGCGTTAAACCGAAAGCATAATAATTAATTAATGCAGAGGAATTCGTCACTACAGAAAATTTTCGATTCGATCTGACGAACGGGTGTTTCGTTTCGGAAGCCCCAGAGCGACTTGTGGCGTTAAAACAAAGTTATAACCGAACTTCGATACTCGCTAACAGAAATTTTTTTTTATTATTTTTATTTTTTTGTCGTCGTATTAAAAACGAACCAGCCATAATTTCAGACTCGAAAACTTTGTTGAGTTAACAATAGCTGTCAACTTAATGGCTTATATTTTTCCTTTCTGACTTCTTAGAATAGAACAAAACGTCATAAATTCAATCCAAGAAAAATAACTCGGTGACGTCATACATTCTTCTACACCAAGATATAAAACGGCAGCTAACATTAAATAATAATAATAATAATAATAAATGTATTAATATTCGAACCGAGAGCATTTGAATAAATAAAGATGACCTATGCGTCCTTGGATGAAGGTTCTTCTTCCATTTCATCTTATGTGGTAATTTACGAGAGTTTTTAATGTAGAAAGTTCGATGGTGGGCGATTCGGCCTTGAACCCGAGACCTCAGACACTGCTTTTTTTTTTGACGTCAAATTGGCAGGAAGCCGAAAACGCACGTGGTTCTTGATAGGAGATCGCTCACAATTGACTATAAGATATATAAAATGTATTTTGATAATAAGCTGGAGGGGAGGAGGAAAAACACAAGACAGAAAATTCATTCACGGCGAAAGTGGTTGTAGTGGCTTCGCTATGCGGATTCAACTTAAAAACTTTCGCGGAGAAGAGTGTTTATAAGAAACTCTATATTCTGTCCACTTTGACCACTTCAAGTTTCAAAAATGGAAGCGATTCTGAAGATGTGTTTCGTACTTTTTGGAGTTGTTTGTTTTGTGAATGGTAATTAGTCTTACGTGATCTTTATAAGAACATCTTGTCTTCTAAATTAGCATTGAATTTTGCATGGCAATTATCCATGGCTACTCTTGAAGAGAGAGGACGTGATCGGCATTCGCATGACCACAATTTTTTTCCGTTAAATTTTGTGTTCTTTAAATTATATTCATTCTTACACTGTACCACCATATTTTTTTTTATATTTTTTTTTTTAAAAAAGGGAGAAAAATGTTGACAGAACGATCTCCTTTATCTGGCGCATCTTCAAAATTAAATAAATGTTCACAAAACCTGTCCGTCGGTTGGAGGTAATTTATCTATGTATATTTTAGACGAAAATAGCTCTTTCTGTTTATTATTTTTACTAGAAAATTTTAAATATGTGACTATATTAAAACATTTTGAAATACTCGCAAAAACCAGTCGAATAAATAACGTTTTCGTACTCGTATAAAAATCGAATAAAACAGCAATTTATTTATAAATTTATACATATATAGCAACTTTATCAGGTAGTTGATCTTGCTCATTGCGTAATTTTATTTTTATTTTTTCTTCCTCGTTTATATATTTTAGTTTCGTAATCGATGCCGAGTTAGGTTCGTTTAGAGAATAAAATTTCGAATGGAAAAATAGGCAATGGTTTTTGAAGGTTGCGCTTCGTGTCCTACATATGGAGCGTTCAATCAACCTCAAAGACCACCGAAAAAAGACGTAAAACTATCCCTCTTTTCCTCCAGATTTATCCTCACGGGGATGCCACCCACTCACCGGATGTGATGTCATATCCGGAAGTTATAACCTCATCAAACGGTCCGTGTTCGCCTCAGCGATTCCAAACCGAACAATGGCAGGAAAGATGAACTATTTTTCGAATTTTTCCGCATTATATTTCATGCCACTAACGATTACCAATGCTTCCATATTCTTATAAGAAGTATTTTTTTTGAAGCAAATCTTGTTGCTATAGTAGCACGGATGGGATGCTATTATTTTAAATTTCGTATTAGATAATGCAAGAAAGGTAATGATGTGGGTGGTGATAGGGAAATTTCGTCTTAAATGGACTATTTTTTTCGAAAGAGAGAGAGAGAGAGAGAAACTAGGTAAAGTGATTCAGTGTTGTAATGCATACATTTCTCCCTTATTGAGCCTCACGACATTATTCTATTTGTAGTCTATTTACAACGGACTGTTTTCAAGGAACAATGAACTTTTTCAAACTTACACCGAGAGGCGCCTCTACTCTTATTTTTTTGTTAAAATAAAGTAATTCCGAATTCCCCCATTTTCCTTACTATGTTTAGAAGGAGAGGTGGTACTGATTGCACCACCTCCCTAGGTAAAAATGTTATATATCGTATATGTATATATATAAATATATACATATCGTGTGCTGCCATCTATTAGAAGAATCTCTGTTATCGATTTAAAATATTTATGAAAATTTGAAAAAGAAGAAATTTCTAGCTTTTATCAGAGTTATCAGTGCGTGACGTGGAATCTCTCTCTCTTTCTCTCTCACTCACTTCTATTGTAAATGGACTAAGCTGCTTCGTTATAAAGAGTCAAACGCCAACAGTCTTAAAGAAATGCACCCCTCATCTCAAGCAGTGAGGGTAAACGGGGAGAAACGGGGCAAAGAAAGAGAGAGGGGATTGTAAAACAGCCAAAGGCGATAGAATTTGAAATTTAAAAAAGATTGCTGTTTTTGTATACACGTATATATATATATATATATATATATTAAAGAGTTTCCTTATACTGTATTGTAGCAAAATATAAAAATGGTGGTCGGTGACGTCATCGCTCATACCTGTCCCTTTTGGGGAGGCAGGTGTTACCATCCCCAGATATCCCTCCGAGGGAATTTTCGCTATATATCTATTGTCCCGTTCCCAACTCTTGTTCCCCGTTCAGCAGGTGTGCGGGGGTAGAAAACGGTGGAGGGCTCAGAAAGTCTCTCTCTTCTTAAGTTTTGCAAACCCAAAGGGAGCGGTTTCGAGCCCTATCTCGAGCTAGGGCGATAAAAGAGGCCGGTTTTTACTCCATTGTGGTCACCTGTCTACCGGAATCTCAGTAAGGTGGATTATCAGATTTTCGGTCCCAACTCTCTCCCCGATACCTGAGGCACTTGACTCATCCTTGGCTTCGGTCACGTGATTGCCCCCTCTGGGGCGTATCGGGATGAAGACCCCCTGTAGCGTTACAGCAGAAAAAAAAAACAACGCATCGTGTTCTTTGTTCTTTACAAAACAAACTGTTTAGTTATTCGATACCGTTTAAAAGCGAAACTTTAATTTAACTAATCTAAACGAGTTTACTTTCACTTTATTAATAAATAAAATAAAATAAAAAACGTCAAATTTGTTTCGAATTATTAAAACATTCCTAACTCTTGCGCGACAGTTTATGAAATTTTACCTCCAATATGTAAAATTATAAGTCGACTAACTACCTGTTAACAGAACAAAGGTTACAGACGACAGTCCGAGTTGTTGTGTTCTTCGATTGTTAATCAGTAATTCGCAGAAAAATCCTTTGTTTGCGATGAATCAAAGATAATTGCGAAACCCAATATCGTAAAAATATATAGTACCGTACTATCTCCTATTTATATATCTTATCTGATAAGGCTTTGTTAAAATTAAACGATTTTATATTATTTACAGATTCTACATACTGTAGAAGATTTTTATGTGCAGAAATCGAATCAAACAGCAGATTATCTAGCTGTTTTTATTGATCGCGATCGATTCTGATGCTTCGAAAATGAGGATATGATCCATTACAGCTGGGATTTTTCTATATGTTAATTTTTAAATGAGGATGTATTAATTTTTTTTTTTTTTAAGTTAAAAAGTTAGATTAATGTCCCCTTTTATTGATTACGCGTACCGATAAAACGATGTTTTAAAAATTTTTAAATGGCGAATTAATATTACATGCACACTCTTGGGAGATCTTTAATCAGATACAGACTAACAACAACACAAAAAGGAAACCAGTTCCTTAGAAAAAGAGAGAGGAGGCTGACAGGGCCTGTTATTACCCACTGTTATTACATGAGGAGGCCCGCTTGCTTTAGGGCCTTGTATTTAAATTCTGACACGACCGGCTTTGGAGGTGAACCCTGTCCCCTGCGGCTTTCACTGTGGGTATCTGTGTTTCCAGGGTCCCCAACCTTCCCCTCCTCTCTAGTGAAAGTGAAAACACGTGACAAAAATGGAAGATTCCATACCGAAAAGGCAATAAAGAAAGAAAGGAAGTTGTTTGGGGGTAGTTTTCGAGTAGTTTTTTAAAAACTCTCTTCTCCCTCCTGTTAAAATGCTTATTTTCTTCTCTCGAGTTTAAAGTTTATCAGTTGAACTCAGACATAATTTGAACCTCGGACCCCATTCAGAGGTGCTGCACTTGTCACCGAGATTTATCAACAACTTAACGATTTTGTCGAACGAAATACTCATCTACATCATTAACCGGGTAGTTTCGTTTGCCCGGTTGTGGGGGTAACTCGATCCGAACACACACACAACTTTTCGAATCTCATCTGGCCACATCGTTAAGAGATCTGGACCATGTCAGTTCAGCCACCTGTCCCCTCGGGGGTCAGGAGGAGATGGGGAATAGCTGTAAACAAACTACGACTCTCCCCACCCGATAGGGAACCACGTCATAAATCAGTAGTTCGGAAAAGACGTTAGTCAGATGGGGTCCACTCCCATTCGAAGAAGTTTCGAGGCGGTTCGTGGAACGCCTGACGTTCCTGCAATCCCTCAGGAGCCTGTTATTTGCTCCTGCTAAGGGCACAAGAGCAGCATTTTACCCATTACAATGTCACTACTTCGTCCTGCTCTCTGTGCAATCGTCAGTAATGAGCAGGTGTCTCCCCAACCCCTCTCTTTGTGTGCCGAAATGATGAATTTTTGCCTTAAATGCAGCCGGCAAAGAGAGACGTTTCTAAACTGTTTAACGATTTAATTACTCTTTTATTTCCCCCCCCGTTCGACCGACATTAAAAAAAAAAAAAAAAACGCTTTTTATATAGGAGGCCAGTGTTAAAAATGATAAAATTATCCCGTCAATCATCGGTAAGGCTAGAAATTGTAAACATCATCATCATCATCGCGAAAGACGATCTCATTCTTCGCATTTTCATCGTTTCTCATACTCAATAAACATGGCTTGTTTTTCTCCATCCAAAGTAGCAGACGTCTCAAGGGCGACTAGTTGCGTCACTGGCTGTATCTACTGACGTCATTGGCGACCGTACTACATGTCGTCATGGTAACCGAACTAGCAAATGAAAGGACTTTTAGTTGAAGGAAATGAATCCAATTATCCTCCAATTTCCTGTCATATAATCGATTGCGTGAAGACGAAGAAGATGAAAATCGTATAAACAACTAGTTCGTTCTTTGCTTCATTTTCCGTTAAGGAAGATAAATAATATATATATATAAATATACGAAAATATTCAACAGGAAGAACTTAATTTAGGCGTCGCGTTATCGCCACTGATAGATAAGTAAAATAGTATTTGTAAACAGAGATAATGGAGAACGAATTTCATTGATGAATGTGCAGAATTTAATTGAGGTTGCGATAACGCTTTAGACGAAGTCGAAGCGTGCCTCCATCTATTGTTTAAAATATTCGTTAATGCTGTAAAAATACTCGTCAGAGTGTAAAATAACGCGACCATGCGATAATCAGTTATTTATTATTATTATTATTATTATTATTATCGTCATCAGAACTCCCGGTAGCGTTATCTTCCTGCACAACCCACTCGCTATCTAAATAACGCAGCTCGAGCATGCGTCGAGATTTCTATCCGAAATCATATGACCTGTGACGTCGACATTTGGGTCAGTGGGTCGGTCATTCAACTTGCCAAGTAGTCTACAAGGTCTTGAACCCGGCTTACGATCTATGCGTAATAAAAAGAAAAACAACTTTCTCTTTTGTTGATTACGCCAGATATTTCAGGTTTCTGTTCGACGTATACGCGCGCATACGCACAACCTATACAACACACACTGTTTACATTGAAAACGACAAAAGTATTTATTCTACGTGATTCATCTTTGCACACCGAACTACGAACGTAGAATTAGTTTCTCTGCTTTTTTTGTTTCTGGTTGTCCTAAATCGAAACGTGGACAATTTTAAGATGCATACTGGGTTTGTTACGTAAAACACGGAATTTGTGTGTTGGATAACACACACACGAGCGGCCTGCAGCACGAGGAAAGGTGTGTAGGCTGCGTTGTGTGTGTGTGTGTGTGTGTGTGTATGCAAACGTTTCCTTCCTTTATTGTGTGCGTACTTTACATTCCGTTTTTTTTTTTTTTGTTGTTGTCGGTGTGCTGCACAATGCTTGGTGTGAAAATAATCAATAAAAATTCGGCAGTTCAATTACACCGTGTATACAACTCGGTAAACGATTCCAGGTCAAAGTTCGCTGAATGCAGTCGAACAGAATGGGGGAAGAAAATGGGGAGGGTGAGTGACCCGTCGTCCCACTTTTCCCCATTTACTAAGCTAAATTTGTCGTTTGCTTTTAAAAATAAATTCCCCCCTTTTTTCCAAAACGAGTTTCTGGACTTTAGTGGTTAATGAGGAAAGAAGAGAGAGGGGAGAGAGAGAGAGAGAGAGATAGAGAAAGAGAGAAGAGAAAAATGGTCCGAGTCGAGACTGACCCCTTCTGCCAACGACCTTTTAACCCTCCGGATGTAATTTCGTTACATTAAAAATATTTATAAGTAGGAAAAACTTGCTGTACTGGTATCAAACCTTTATATATACAGTATATAATTTATAGAGATAATTTTTAACAGTGGAGCATCTGTGCGAAATTTTGGCTGCTGTTGCCAATCTCCCGATAATTTTAAAAGCAAATATGTAAATTTTGTAGTACAGAGTTTAAGCAATCACGAGATTAAGCGATAACGTGTGCAAAAATAGTCCATCAAGAGACAATGTACACTCGAACCGACTTTATATACACTACTGTTAAATAAACATGAAATATTAGAATCAATACGGAATTATTCCAGATCCACATCCCCCTGTATCATGTGTACAGTCCGTGTCTCCGTCCATGGGAGTTGGGACCTACCTATTTCCTGTGTTGTGGTTAACACCCTCTATACATAGACACGTGCTGTCGAAAGACCCACCCGTCATTCAAATATGCTAACCGAATCTCGGTTTATAACAATGCCAGCCATCGCACAATGAACGTGGGTTTTTGATTATCATTTTTAATTTTCGTATACCGAAAACACACACAAAAAAAATCCGCCCCCTTAATTCACTAATAAACCAAAGTTTAATACGGGAACCCGTTTTATCTACTGTTTACAAGTTTAATTTCGTCTACCCCTCCCAGCGTAGGTTAAAGTTTAAGAGAGTTTATAGCCCGTCCAGATGTCCACCAGACCCCTAACATGTGTCCAGAAAATTCGACACACGTGGCATACTTTCGGCATTTCTCATAATACAAGCGAAGAAAGTTCAGAGAACTCCCCCCAATTAGAATTCAGCAGATTATAAAATCCGCTAAATATTTTCGAGTTCCTGCTGTATAGTCTGCTGACTATACTGTAGTTCCTGCTGCAGTGTGCTGACTGTGCTAAAGATATAAAACAAAAATGACAATGCAGCAGATATTTTGCCGTGGAAGTGATGAAACGAAACGTGACTCGAATCATGTTTTCGGACTTTGAAATTTTTGTGTTTTTCGAGTGATTCACGGCAGATAATCGCAAAATTAAACAATTTACGTAAAAGGAGCGGCACTCGAAACAAATAAGTGGCCACTGTTACAAAACTGATAAAAGTTTTAAAATAAGCAAACTGACCCAATTATCGGCATCTAGAATATTATCTTATAAAACAAAGAATTGTTATAAAATATTTTATGCACCCTATTTATAAACCGAGATTTTGTTCGATCGCATACGACGATAAACGAGTCTGTTATGATTATCTCTCCGCAAACGGCGAGATAATTGAATTAAAAACAATTTTATTACTCAAAATAACAATTTGGAAATATTTTATACTCGTTTTTGAGGTCGCTTTTTGCATTAAATTAATTAAAAACCGAGCCATCTGATACGCGAAGATCAAGAACAGATTTAGGTTCCTCTCATCCTTGTTTTCAAAATTAAAAATAACGATCTCTTTTTTGGCTTTCCTTACACCTCCGTTTGCAGGAAAGATTCTTCTTCTTCTTTTTTTTTTAATTTAATTTAATTTAAATTCATTCCAAGTTTAAAAGAGGGATCAAGAACATTATATCGGGTCAGCATCTCAGGAAGAAACGAAAAATATTAATGTCATCAATTAACTAGGTTATATTTTTAAGATTTTTCTAATTATATGCGTATAAATAAAAAGAAGCAGACACTCAATAAAATTAGAAGAGAAAAAATTAAAAAAAAAAAAAAAAAGAAAGAAATAAACATCTACTCGATCCTAATTAGAATTTTGTCACCGGATAGCCACACAGCTCGGTGGCAGATATTAACAGATGTAACTATATTTGGATGTTATTCTGTTGCAATAACGGAACACGATACCAATTAAGAAACTTTAACTTGACCATACAGTTATCCATCAATGAATTCCATTATGTCTTTCATCTTTCTTGTTTTTTCTCACTAGAGGGATTGACTTAAAATGCACGTGCTACAGTTAAGCAACGATATCGATGATTTTAAGTCGATCCCTCTAGTGAGAAAATCGATTTCGTTTTTGTTCTCGTTAAAAAAAAAAAAAAAAATGCACGTGGTCACTTCGAATTTCATTTTCGTTCTTGTTTAAAGTAGTAGTGTTGTGTGTGTGTGTGTGTGTGTAGTGCTGATTTTTCCCTTATCCCTTTATTTTCTTTTCAAGAATATTTTCCCTTTGTTTTCTGTTAGAAATAAACAGGTTTGCTTTCACTTAAACTGCAGACCTATTGCTATAGGGAATTTACGAGGCCCCCTTAACAGTGGTTAAAGATATAGGGCAGTATCTCCAATACTTTTGGCTTAATTGTTTCCCGTCAACCCTCAGATCTTTGCTCTTCCCAACCTATAACCCAAATAACTGTATCTGTAGGCTCTAAATAACTGTATCTCGTCCGCCAAGGGTCGTTGACATCGACCTCTCAGACACCCCCTTTTTTTGTTACCCTCTTTGCCCTCGTCTCCCAGTTTAATGTTGTCAGGCATGTCATTTATGCATGTTGTGGCGTCACTAATGCATCCGAATGAATAAAAATTACTTGAATTCTTTCCTAGTATATGTATATATGTACGTATGTGTGTGTGTGTGTATAACAGTAAATTTTTGAGCTGTCGAAAATTACCTGTTAATTACATCTTTTAACAATTGGATACTAAATGACGTACAGGCTATTTTGTTGATGTGTTTGTTTTCGTGACGTCATCACGTAACTGCCTGTGAAATGACAGTTAAAATACCTAACAGCAGCTGCTGTAAACCATTTCGTAAACGTTTGTTTTTAAATACAAAGAATCTGCTTATACACATTTCATTTTTTTTAAAAATCGTTACGTTGCCGATAATTTCGGATTTTTAGACAGTTCAGTTCCTCAAAAACATATTTTAACAATAGAAAGGAAAATTCCTTGAAAAGGAGCAAATAAAAAATTGCAAAAAGACTGTCGGAGAAGATTGCCGAAAATTTAATAATTTCGTATATAAATGTATAAACATGCGCACGCAAGTGTTTTTTTTTTTTTTGTATTATTATTAACGATGATGATGATGATGCGGACAACTTACAACGAAATTAATTCAGCGATGGGTTTCTGAGATGTAGCAGCTACGTCACGAATTTTTTTTTCTTCTTCGTGTAAATATTATTGCATATTCATTCAGTACATGCAGGTTAAAAGCAGTATATATGCAAAACATTAACGTTTTAGTAACATTAGCGGGGGGCCAATAAAAGTCAGTCACGCTGCAGGATACGCGAGAAGAAAAAGCGCTTTCAGTTTAAAAACTTGGCCTATTTTTCTTTTTCTTTTTTTTATTTTTGTTTTCTTACCGCTTGGGGGACATTTTTACTTTTTGCTTTCTCGGAGCATGCGTATACTCTCTCCGTCTCTTACCGGGTCAATGTCGCACGTCGATCCGTCTTCTTTTTTTCACCTGCGGACGCAACACCTGACCTAGATTTCTCGCTCTGACGCCAGAGGTTATCGACACCGAACGCCTTGAACTCACTTGTCTACTTCCCCATAAGGGGCGTTATACCCTATCCAGCTTCCTGCGGATATCCACAAAACTCGACCAGTATCCAACAAACAAAAACAAAAAATATCCCTCCGCTTAAAAACACCAAGCAAAGCTCTGCAGTTAACGTTAATCAATACCGAGTCGGCTGTTAACTATACAGAAAACAATTTCTGTTTACCATATAATGGCGGCACGTTTCGGAGAGCGAAGCAGACACCGGATATTTCGTGTGTTTTAACAATACTTTTAACTATACGTGGAATAGTTAGAAGCCATTGTTTAAAATTGCCTCTCCAAATTGTTATGTGTGTTGTATGCTTTTGGCTATGTAGGCCACACTCAAATGGTTGAAGTTACCTTCACCCCATCGCAAATTTCGTCAAGGTGGATTAAGTGAGTCACATGCGAACGACCTCTCTCATTCTATCTCTCTCTTTCTATAATAGCATAATTATGATTAGGACACGGTAATATTAGGTGAAGGGGATTATTTTTCGCATAATTTCCACGTAAACGGGGGGAGAGAACAGGAATAATTTTAGAATACCAGGATCTGCAGGAGAAAGGAATACAAAACTTGATAATCCTGTTAACACATATCCACTAACCCAACGAAACGTCGCTTACTATTTTTTTTTTTTTTTTTTCGGATTTATCATCCAGAAAATCCGGATTCGAACCAGTTTCATGGTGCATTCTTACACACGCGGTATTAAAATTACTCGGTTAGTTACATCTGGTATTTTAAGAACTTTAAATAGAACAAAAAGTTAATTTTTTTTAAAAATTTTCGGATCTTTCGAACAGATTTATTCGCTCGGACTTCATAAAAAAAAATTAACTGTCACTTCCCAGATTTTTGAAACCGAGTCGTATTATTGGCCGACGAGTGGCGACGTCATCGATTATTATAAAATGGATCGAAACTAGTCAAGGACGCTCGGGGACATGCGGCATTTTGAAAGGTTGTCGAACGTTGTCTTTCGAGATTTCGGAATTTTTCGAGGAAACGGTCAGGCGCCGTAAGGTCCCGTGTGGTCAAACAGTCAATATACCAAAACCAGGTGTTTGGTCCATAAAGGGATTTCCGGACTCGTCAATAGTAACCGGATGCATACGGAACACGCTGTGCTCGGTTATACTCCATTTCTCGAATTTTTCCATTTTTCTCGAATCTTATCAGTATCAGGATTGTTTTTTAGAAAAATAACGCCGTGTCTAATCTCACATTTTATAAAACAATAAGCTTTATCTAGGCGTATTTATTATTATTATTACTATTAAAATTATTTTTAACGATTAAAATGGCGCCAAACATCTGCACTGACAACGTGTACAGTTTTTAGTCACGTTGCCGAGCAAAAACCACGCAGATTATGGATGAATGGTGTAGCTTAACGGAATATTAACTAACCTATTAGTTTCGGATCCAGATTGGAAACGTTAATTCAATCCATTGACCATAAGTAAATCAGGACATTGTCCAAAGATAACCGTGTCCCAGACCTTGAACTGAGATTATGGACTACACCCTGAATATTTACCACACCCTCACCTTGTGGGGAGATTGAATAACGCCCTTTTTTCGCCAGATTTTTCTAGGTTAAACACGAATAAAAAAAAAAAAAAATGCGGTACAAGGCGAGAGAGAGAGAGAATGTCTTTCATAAATGCTACATACATAAGAGTTCGTGTTTTCTAGAAAACTAATCTTGTTTATACCATAAAAAGGTCAACGAGCATGCACTCCTAGAAAATTTATCTATACTCTTTAGATAGTTCTCTATCTAAATATTGCACACGGAGCGTAGTTAAGCAATAAATGAAGTGAGGGAGATAGGGTTATCTATAACAGTCGCAATCGAACGAGATATTGTCTGAAAAATATCAGACAAAAAAATAACAGTTTAACAGATAAAAAATGCTTATGGAAAACATCTTTCGCAATCTTTAAATTTTTTTGGGAATACTGTTCTTTCAGATATGTCGTGATTGGTCACGTAGACATTTTTACTCCTCTAAACTCTTCGAACAATACGAATCTCTCAGGGACGGCGCTATATTCTCTTTCATCGTGTATATACGATTCTCGCTTGACCCACTAACCTCATCAGTTTGGTCGAAAATTAAACAGGGGGAGAAAAGACCGATTTACGTGTTCCAAAGCAGTAAATTCGCCTGTACACACATACAATTCTTATCTGGATAATTCCATCCGTATACAACTTATGGTGTCGGTCGGTTCCGATAACCTTTTGACCCCGACTCCGAATCTCAGGATGTTTATGAGGATGTTTAAGTATTTCGTATCTGCAAAGCAGCAATCTAACTTTATACACATTCGATTATTTGTTTAAACTGCAACATATTTAATGCAACAGTAGTAGTAGTAGTAGTAGTAGCAGCGGTAGAAAAATTTTTCATGTAACATCTAAAAGTGCACTTTACGGGTTTAGCTATACGGTAGAAAATTATTATTTTTTTAGGTTTTCTAAGCAGACCGGAAGTGATTACTTATACTAACTGGGCAGGGAATTTAGAAAACGGAACAAAAAGAGAATATAAAAGTATTAATATCTAATCCACTCTCCCCTGCGGAGTTCGTTGACCTCATATGCAGTCCAACTCAGTTGATTGCAGTTAGATTGCTGCCCAGCAACCTGAATCTTCGAGCACAAGAGTGGAGTGTGTTACTGCATCGATTTTCTTTCGTTTTACTCAGTAGATACGCTGTAACGAAACTCTTCAATGAGATTCTGTCAAAAAATATACGTATACAAAAAAGAAAGCGGTGTACAAAAATCTAACCGAATTAAACGTAATATAGAGTTACCACCAGTTACAAAATGGGAATTAATATCTCGCAAACCGTTGTAAAATCTAATTTAGTCTATTTATTTTACGGAAATAGCACCTGACGTAAATAGACAGGTCGAGCGAATAGGAGGGGAGGAGGAGGGAGGGGGAGAAAAAAAAGGCGTTCACGTGACCGGCAGTTTCACTATTCAGAATGGAAACACAGACACACAGATCGGTCACAACAAAAAGATTGGTACGAGAGAGGTTAAGTATATACCAGCACGTGTCTGTCCTATGCCAAATTTAATGATCGATTTTTTATTTATTTATTTAATTTTTTTTATATTTTTCACTGCGGCATGGTAGATTTAAGTTTAAAAATGAAAATTTATACTCGTACGATGTAGTTTTATTCGCGGAATTTGCTTACGTATATATATCGGTGAGATAATTACTGGCAGATGTTTTTCGTTCGTTCACTTTTCCGAATTGTTAAACGTTTACACCGAATAAAACGTAAACACACACAAAAAAATAAATAATAATAATAATAATAATATAAATCGCAGATTAAAAAAAAAAAAGAAAGAAACGATTATAAAAGCGATTTTCTCGTTACAAAATCGCGTAGTTTAGCAAGGGTACTGAGTCAAAACAGTAGAAGTGGGGTGATTAACACGAATGTAGGACAACAGTTTCACTACCAAAAAGCGCTCGCTCGCTAGCTTAACTCAACTCCACGAATGAGTCGAAGATATAATTTGTGCTTCTAATAAACGAGATAATTGTAGTTGTAACTAGATTATATAAAAAGGAAAAAATAAATAGAATTAAGAAATATATATATATATATATATAAATTATATTTATTCATTAATATATGCGTTTATACTTCATTTGTAACAATAGAAAAAAAGTTTTTGAATCGTCGCCAAAATTGTAGCTGTAGTAGTAGTACTAGTAGAAGTTTTATCTGCAGTGTGTTCTAAAATCACGTGATCGATTCGATTATTATTTTTCACCCCTTTTAAAATTATATATATAAAAATTTCGAAATTAGTGTATCCGATTACACACACGTTTTAAAAAATAAAGTGTGTATTAAAAATTGAAATTCGTTCTATTTCTGTCGAGTGTAGTTTAGTGTGTGTATATATATATATGTGTGTATGAATGGAGACATTGAAAAATGAATGAATCATAACCATTTATAACCACCTTGTCTCCTTATATAGACGGAAAAAAAAATTATATGCTTTGTAAATAACCAGCGAGTTTACACGAAAGTGGATTTTTCCTGGAAGTAGATAAAAATCATAACTTAGGATGAGTATTTTTTTTTTTTCTTCTTTTTTTTTACACGAGAGAGAGCTTAACAGAAAAGAACCCGAGGGCTTCCTATTATCATCGTCGTTGTCCTGTTAATCCCCCAAAATCGGTATATTTATTGTAGGGTGAAGGGCGGAAATGGTGACACCACTACAATTAAAATTACGTATGCTAAATTAGCATAAACGTCGTTTTGTGTTTATTCAGCCTTCTGTTTATACAGAAGTATTTTTTAAAAAATAAATAAAAATAAGGTTTTCTTCTGTGCGCTGCAATTTTTATATAAATTTCGTGCGTCCAACACGCGTCACGCCCGAACTTAATAATACAATTACAAACGCAATTACGCACTTTAACTCGGTATCTAATTGAAAAATGCGTTAAAAAAACAGAAAATTAAATAGGAAAAAAAAAAAAGACAGAAAATACCAAACAAGTGTTAGAACTCAACAGGTCTCTCTGTCGGCGGTTCTGCCGATAACACGCGTAACTATGGAGACGGGACTGGACCACTCTCCGAATGCGGGGTCTTAGCGATTTACAGTGCTACGACTCGAGTAATAAAATAAAAATTTCCGTGATGTATACAAAATTTTCGCACGAATCACGTTTACACAGTTTAACCGTCACCGTAACGTCAGCCGAATTTCGGACACGTTAGCAGTCTTTTTTTTTCGTCCACTTTTTTTTTTTCGACGTTTCGAAACGTTAAATTACGCGTTTTAAAATATTTCCCATCCGCATTCAAGGTTATTATGCGTCGTTCCCGGCTGTATAATAAAGCAGAATGGAACCGTCCCGACTAGTCGAACGTGTAGAAGAGAGAAAGCTTCTCCCCTGAAAAAGGCCGCTAGTGGATTAGGCCGACTGTGAAGGCATGCAAAAGTCTGAGGCGACTAGTACCCCAGTAACACCGGTTTAACTACTAAAAAGTTATAAAATAATACACACACGCAAAGACCAAAAACACTTTTTTTTTTTTTAAACAGTTTTCCTCCCCGATATTTCTATCGGGAGAAATTTATTTTTTTTTTTATTTATTTATAATTCCATTCTTTTCCACATTGTTAACAAATTGGAAGCCATAGTAGTAGTAGTAGTAATAGTAATAATAATAGTAGTAGTAGTAATATATATATATATATTTTTTTTTAAACAGGAAAAAATTATACAAAAATTATTCCGGTCATTCTACAGAGAAAAAAAAAATTTTTTTTTTTTAATACAATAATCTTTCCGATGTACAGAAATTAATCCCTCGTATAATACATATACAAATGTTTGGTCCCGTTTTACAAAATTTTTGGACTCTCTTAAAAAGGCACTTATGGTGTTGTCCATCGTAATAATAAAATTTTTGTTTTCATTAAAAAGATAATTTAGAATGGCTCCTAATTCTTACACGATGACTCGATAAAAATAATAATAATAATAATAATAATTAATAATAAAACATCGTCAATAAGGGGGGGAGAGAAAGAAAGAAAAAAAAAAACATTTTCTTTTTTTCTTCTTCTTCTTGTCATAAATATGAGCATTTTTTTAAATTTTTTTAAATTATTTTAAAATGTTTTTTTTTTATATTTACCTCTCTCAAGAATTTCATTAAAATTATCTTTCCCAACTCGAATAATAATAATAATAATATAATAATAATATAATAATAATAATAATAAATTCACCTAATGCACAAGTTTAAAAAATAAATAAATTATATTTAAATACACACAAAAAAGCATCTCCTGCTTGTTATGGCTTGGAGTTGTACACACTAAGAGACAATTACAAAAATTCAAAACTATATTCAAGTTTTTCTGTCGATGGAAAATAAATGAATAATAATAATATTAATAATAATAATATAATAATAATAATAATAAGGGGGGGCAGTTTTGTAAACCACATTTGCTAAAAAAAAATGGTTAAAAAAAAAAAAAAACAAACATGGGAGGGGGTTGTTGTTGTACATAAATTGAAAAATACATTTATAATAAATACTTAGCTCTCTTCAGATATATATATATTTTTTGTTTTCTTAATTTAAAAAGGGGGGAGACTTACAAAATTTAATTTTTTTTTTTTTAAAAAAGTTACAAATAATGCACTTTTTATGGTAATTTATCTGAATGGCTATAATAATAATAATAATAATTATAATAATAATTAATTAATATAATAAAGGCTAGGATAATTATACATTGTATACAACATTTATATTTCTCTCTGCCGACGAGAAAGGGAATGAAAAAGAAAAAAAAAAAACAAAAAAAGATAAAGATGTTTTTGTGCTACATTTTGGTCCCTTGTTCGTAATGATATACATATATAATAATATTTTTTTTTTTGTTTTTGTATTGAGCATCACTTATGAAAAGTTGGCGAGGCGACTAAAGATAGGCAAACGTGGCATTTTACTACCGTCGATAATGGGAACTGGACTTCCACTATTCAAACTTAGAGTTTCTATATCGGATCCGAGTGACTCTACCGGTGACGGTGGTGACGCAGTTTCCATTTCGTAGAGTGCAGAATCGACTTCTGTCGGATAAGGTGGTTTGACGAGAGATGCAAAGTCTTGCGAAAAGGAGAAAGCTGTGTTGGCGGCCATGTTGGGTGTCGTATTATTGTTATTGTAGGGATCGTCGCCGAAGAAACTATTTAGAGACGTAGGACTACCACTCAGGCTGGATGGAGGTGACGGGTCTCCGACCGAACCCAGATTGAAGCTGCCTAACGATAAGGCTTTGGGACGGGCTGGCATGGTCTGGAGACTACCTATCTGCAGATTGTTGAGCAGATTTTGTTTTGTTTCTTCGCTGTTGTGTATGAAATGACAACGTGGACCGTATGGGCAGAAACCTGTGCTGTGAAATGTGCGACACAATTCTGTTTTGTACTTGGGGTGTCTCGCTAAGGTTCTCAGTTCTTGCGCACCGTGTGCGAACTGACACTTGTCACCATACTTACATGTCCCATTCTCTTCGTACGGTCGACAGAGTTCTGTCTTGTAACGACTCGAATTGGCCTGATTTGGCCTGGGTTGTTGCTGCTGTTGAGCGGCCGAATCACTTATACTCCTATCGATCTTACGATGGTCTTTGGATGTTCCTTTCTGATGTTGAGACTTTGGTGAAGGCGGCGAGGCTGTGATCCTTCGGTGAGATGACAGGAAACTCATGGCTTTTCGGTCCAGAAAGAATGCGGTATCTTTGTGCGTTGTAAGATTGTTGGTCTGCGAAAGAAAGAGTTGAAATAATAACGTCAGCAACCGAGTATAGGCGAAGGGAACGAATACACTTGTTGATTCGGCCACGCGTCTTACTAACCCAAATTCTACCAGTTAAAATTAAAAAAAAAAAAACAACACTACTCACCTTGTACATCACATCCCCAAAATCGTACATGGGGGAGACCAATGCCGTAGACATTGTCGTCAATTTTGAAAAAAACAAAAAACACACACACACACAACAGCCAGAATGTGTAGAATCGAAGCCACAATTCGACTTCTTAGTGCTTTTACGGCCTACAAACTGCCAACTTTTCTAGCTTCGCTTCTCTACGATAAACACTTGACGTCATTAGCAACGGGAGGAGCCAGCGCGAGGAGTAGCCAATCGTTGCGCCGCTGACAAAACCGGCTTCTATTGGTCTCCGCTATTCACGTGACGAGCAAAGTTTGATAGGAAGAAAATTCGTTGCGTTTTTAATAAGATAAACTTTAACAAAATAATAACACTTATAATGTCTTAAAAGTTTTTATTTTTTGAATTATAAGACGTGTTTTAATCGAAATTGAATCCGTTTATTTTATTGTTTTTTTTTTTTTTTTTAAACCGACCTATAGAGAGAGATTTTATATATTTTTTTTTTTTTTAAACGCGTCGGGTCGTGCCCTCTCTCGACGAAGAACGTCGCGATGATTATCCATCTGGAATAATTGAAAATTTCGGTGGGGGAGAATATTTTTTTTTTAATTCTTGTTTAGTTACCCCCAAAAAAAGTAAAAATAAAATAAAGGTCGAAGAAAAAGTTTCTGAAAGAAAGTTCGCATTACATTAATGGAAGACCACATTGAATAAGTGGGGAAAGGAGAGATATTTATTGCCCCATCGAGAGGGGGATTCTTGCGGAGTTATAAGAAGTGAACAGGTCCCTTTGTTAGTACAGCAGTGTGGGAAATCTGTTCCCATCTTCTGGCAGAGCCTAGCAAAGAGTAAGACGATCCTCGACGCTCGGCAGATGTGTAATTTCTACTTGCTATGTAATCTACTATGTCATCGTAAGACTTGTGCAGATAGATGATGTGTTCTCACACTTTTCAACCAATAAACACGACTTTTTTTTTGCCTCCCCATCCCTGTAATTCCAGCCGAAGATATTCCTTTAATTTTCTTTTCTTTTTTTTCGATTAGATGCTGGCAACTTCCATAACCTGGTGAAAATCGTTTAAGCGCCATCTATCAATAAAAACTGAAAATAGTATAAGCGTATATTTTATACTGATTTTATAACTAGTAAACTTTTCTGTAATATTATTGTAACAAAATAATTTAAAAGAATGCTCATTTATTTTCAAACATTATTATCGAACGTAACGTAGAATAATAAAGCAATAAATGTTTACATAATTTTAAATTTAAATATTTTTTTTTTTATGTATGCCTTGTCATTTTATTTACGATTGCAGCTAATAAAATTTCAGATTAGAATGTAATATTTCAGGAGTAAAGCAGGTGTAACAGCGACATACGATAAGATTATAATGACTCATTAAATTACTATAGAGGAAAATAGTTATAATTAATAATAAAAATAGCAAAATCCTAAGATGACATTACATCTATTTTGTAAATATTTTCGAAATTACGTATTTTGATTTGTCAATCATTTTTTAAATATTATTATTATTATTATTTTAATAAAATAAAATTTTAAGAAACTTGAATTACTTGCAAAATTTGTTAAGAGATGGCGCATTTCAAACGTGACGTTTCAGTTTTTTGAAATTTAAAAAAAAGAGAAAAAAAAATTTCTTTCTCTTTTTTTTAAAGCTAAATGCAACATAATATAATTTAAATAATCTAAATGAATAAATATGAGCGATATTTTATCTAAAATGTACAAAAATTATCTTCGAACTTTTTTTTTTTAATCTGATATATTTAGCTACCTTTGACTCATCTTATCAGAGACGGTGAAATGTTTAAAAGAAATATTATATATATCTGTTAAGACTGTATATCATTTACTATCCTTATCTTTTAATTCTTAACAGCGTGATATAAAAATTTCGCTCGACAACAGATAAGTATCTGCTTTCTCTTTGGTCGAAAAAATTCTTTTACAAATAACTGAAATCTTTATTTTTAAATGTTTATTTATTCAGTTTGAGATAAAGCAGATACTTAAAAATATTAAAAATGAATGTTTGTTTTCGATAAAATTTATTATTTATATTAATTAATGCAAAATTACTGTGTATGACCGTAAAATAAAAATTTATTCCTTTAACACCATTTCATTTTATTTTTATATTTTCACACTAGATGACGCCACAAATAAACATTTCTAATAATTAAATAAAAATCTATTTTTTCATATTGTAAATAATAAAATATAATTTTATTTTGCTATTTTAGAACATATATTGGCATTAGTATTTATTATAAATAATTATTTATTTATTTATTTAAGAATTTTAAAAATAAGATTATCGGGAAATTATTATTATAATATTTCAATTCTAATCGTTGCCAATAGAGGGCAGTTAATAATAATAATAATAATAAAAAGAAAAAAGCATAATTCTGTATAAACATAAAAACTTTAATTTAAATTTTAATTTATAAGTTTTTAAAAATTTCTAAATAAATAAATTTGCAAAAGTGACCAATTATCATTCTTATAACATATTTAAGTTCTAAGAGGTGACGTAATAACAAGCCAACGATCATGGAGTTATATCACGTGATCTTTATAGATTAAATCGGGAATTATTTAATTTAATTATGCACTTGAATTCTTGTTTTAAATTAATGTAGTTTTTTTTAATTAATATAATGCATGAAATTAATTTTTAAAACTTTATTAATCATGAATTAAAACTGTGAAACAAATTTATATATATATATATATATATATATCTACACTGGAAATACTAAATTTATAATATTTTTAAAATTATGAAGAAAAATGAAGATCAAATTCTCGCATTAAAAGATTCTAACGTAAAAATTTGATTTATCACAGTCGGCAATCCCGTTATGATGAAAGTATAATGCTTTAACTCAATTTTTTTTTAAGAAGTTCGAAACCAATTTGTGTGGTTTTCCAAGGGGAATTCTTTACTCCGCTCATATATCAAAAGAGATTGATATAAAATCATATTTTTTTTATGGATTTCTTGCCTACAGACTGACACATTCTCCTTAAATTTGTTTCTGATCAATGGACGGTCACGAAAATCGCATTGAATTCCTCGCACATTTTAATCACGATTTCTAGCATCAAAAAAGTATATTTTTTAAGTATATATATAAAAAAATTCAATCTACACGTTTTATATATGTGGAAATTCTTAACCGGATAAAGAAAAATTTAGCGATAAAGATCTTCCTGATTATCGTCTTTTGTATCTTATAGAGTGAAGCAGACTAGCCTATCTCCTGCAGCTTTCTCTCTCTCTCTCCCCCTACTCCAAGAATAGATTTGAAAGCTGCCAGCAAACAAAAGAATAAGGGAATAGTCATGCAAATAAAAGGGTCTCGGGACAAAAACACATTTTTCGAAACAGTGAATTTTTACCGTGTTGAGTTGTGTATTCTTTTTATTCGACTGTGTTACGGCCTCTTCAAGATCTGACAAGAAAACTAAGAATGTCAATATTTGCTTTCAGTTATTTTATTGGATTTTGTTTTCTTTTATCTCTTTCTAGGAATTCCAGATAATAAAATTGTATATATATATATATATATGTTATATATAACTTATATAAATCTTGGAGAAAAAATAATAGACTTAAATTGACTATTTGACAGGTTAGATAAGGATTTATAAATTAAATTTTAAACCATGATTACGTTATCTAGGATATTTTTAACTTAGCTTTTCATAATATTACGTGATCATTACTATCCAATATTTCTTTCTTCTGTGAATTATTAGCAGATTCTATATATAAATCAAAATTCAACATATTTATGTCTCTACCGTTTAAATATATTCGCCAATCACATACAATCTCTCCACGTCTCAAATCATAAATAATTAGTAGTATAGTGTTGCCAACAAACATATAAAATCGTCAAACAGATTTGTCAAACGTCATAGATTCGTCTCAAATTAGTAAATAAGAATTTAAAAATTATTTTTTAAATCCAAATAGAAAGACGTATAATACGTTTTTGATATTTTATAAAAAATATATATATATAAATAATATATAAATATTTTATTCTACTCGCTTATTTACTTTTGCGAAGAGAGATGGCGCTATAATCACATTAAATCATCGATGTGTACAGTAAAGTAATTTTATTATTCAAATTTGTAACGTCATTATACAAAAAAATTGAACGATGTAATGCGATTTTCTATGCGTTTATAAATATTTAAAAAAAATGAGAAATATTTTTCTTAATAAATTTTTTAAATTGAAAAAGTTTGACGAAAACGAATTGACGATATAAAATGAAATATTAAAATAATTTAAATTTCTTTTTTTAAATAAAATAACATTAATCTAACGAATGTAATTATTTCGATTAATATCGAGTGATAAAAAATTTTTATATTGCTTGTAATTCAGTTTATGATTCAAATTCGCAACTTTTTCAAAAGAAACAACACAAAACGCAGTTTTATTTCCATTTAAAAGTTATTCCATCAAACTCATCTCGGTCGTAAAATCTCTGAATACACATTTTCAGACATAAAAAGATATAAAGTTTAATGCAAAAAAAAAAAAAAAAGAGTAAAATTTCTGTGAAGTAGTATAGTTCTTAGGTAAATTTCCTCCCCTATTTTCTATCTAAATCGTTACATTCATAAAAATGATAATTTTTAAGTTAATTTTTTTTTTTTTTAGTTATTTAGCAAAACGATGTCGGTACATTAGCAACAGTTGCTAGGCGACCGCTATAATCAATTTCTTCGGTTGCCCGGAGAGACGTCTCTAGGCAACTACCACTATTATCGAAGGGATGACGGTATTGTATAGTGAATATTAATCGATCGATCGAGATGAAATGTGTGTGAAGTAATGCCATTACGATCGATATGTTCTAAATTAATATAATAACGTGTTAAGTAAATTCACTTTTGTTTATTTTCTACAGATAATAAATCTTTAATCCCCGAAAAAAATTTCTTATGGGGATAAAAATAACAATTAGAGAATTTAACGAGTGTTATAATCTTCCAAGACTAATTGTTCTTTCTAACGTAATTTTTCAATCGCTTAATTCTACCCAGGTCATTTAAATTTGGTTCTAATTAAGCACTATTAAATTTCTCACATGACGTCACATACGTCATTAAGCCGATAACTTTCAATTATCATTCATTTAATCTCTCTTATTTTAAGTAACGTTAACTATATTGATAATATTTAATTCGAAAAAAAAAATTATTATATTTTAAAGTAATAATTTCGAAAATAAAGTAGTAATCGTTATTTTTTTTTTTATACATGTTTTTAAAAAGGATTTTTCGGAAAATTTCCCGAAAAATTCAGGGAAAAAATTTTTATAGCAGTTTTTATAAACTTTTATGGTATAGTCCAATATTCTTATAAATGTCAACTGTTGAGAAAAGTGATAAAAGTCCAGTTAAAAGTTCAATAATAACAGAATTTTATAGGGAAGACATTTTTGTTTCGGTGAAGAAAATGAAGATATTAATTTAATAATTTAAAAAAATGACGTAATACTATAGTTATATTTTATCAGATTTTCAATTTTTGATAATTTATATGGTTGTTAAAAAAAAAATAAATATTTTTTTTGTTTTGTTTTTTGGAAGGCGAAACATATATAAAATGCTTTATCGTTCGGAAATTTTTTTTTATTTTGGTTTTTTTTTAAAGTTTGATTTACCGAAGTAAACAAAAAAGAATGAGGAATGGATGTTTTTCGCAAATTTATTGTACTGAAAGAAAATATCCTATGACACTAGATGCAATTTGTTGTTCGAGATTCGTAGTTCCAAAAAACAAATATATTTTTATATATATAGTACAATATAACAGTAATCCGAAAAAGAATAACATCTTCGTATAAAAAAATATATATATATAAGAAGAAAAATATCAATATTTGAATTCCGAAAAAAAAAAAAACTTTATAATATCAAAACAAACTCACTGACAGGAAATATTTGCAATTTTAACCTCTGATACATAGCGATATTCTTATCTTCGAGTCGTAAAAAAAAAATCTCCCCCCTCTCCGATTCGAAATAGACGATTCCACTTATTACGCAATAAATCGTTCTAATTGATGTAATTGGTGTGATGTCATTTTAAAATCAGCGAATGATTGCAACTCAATGAAAGTTGGATACCAGGCTTCACTTGCTAAAAATAAATGCGGAAACGTAAATTTAATTTTGAAAAAAATGGCGTGTTTTTAATTTAATTCTTTTAAAAAATCATAAATTAAGAATAAGATAATATATATACAGTATATATATTTCTCTTGTACTCGAAAAAAAGATATACTTGTAAGATGGATTGAGACAAATTGTTATTCAAAAAGCGTAAAAAAACATTTTCGGACTTAACGCTTGAACGAATCAAATTATTGGAAAAAATCGTCTTAATCCTCTTGGATGGATAGACT
>WUQG02450722.1:0-12938 GCA_011317285.2 Androctonus mauritanicus | reverse complement strand
GTACAGTGTTGCCGTTTTATCAGATATTGCTAATCTGACTGTGTGGTTCTCCCTATTACATCTCGCCAACTCAGTCCCGTTTTCTCAGAGGGATCCGTGATTTATTACTTACTGGTTTAGGGGAACCTACTTAGTCCTGAGTCTAATTTAAAAAGTTCACCTTGTCTTATCTACTTAAGCGTGCGCTCTTGGGATTTTTGCCATCTCCCTTGGCTAAGTTAGCATTGCGATATGTTCTGCCTTAATTACCTCTCGTGTGACGTGCACTATTTTACCTTATATCCGTTTAGTCTCTAATAACAAAACGTCTATTATGCAACTAACTTCTCTTCAAAATATCAATATTAGCTCCTCAGATTAGGCCATAAATATCACGTTTTTTTTTTTTTTTCCTTTAACACAATTTCCTATCCGTAATAAATTTTCTTCTCGTTCCTTTATAACTTATCCTGTGGCTGGATTCAACAGCATCCTTCAGATATAGGTAACTAAGAGTGATCTGATTTCTTAGGAAAAAAATTGAATTTTCCATATATTTTCCTCAAAAAAAAATAAGAAAATATTTTAAGATTATTTGTTATATATTCAAGGAAGAAAACTCTACATGATATTTTTAGATTTTTAGATAAATACGTACAACATACATCTAAAAATCTGTATCTATGCATCTGTTAATACATCATTAATCTTGAAATGCATACGATAGAGCATTCGAAAGAGAAAGAAACAGTTAAAAAAAATCAAGTTTAGGCAATAATAAAGGGAAGCAAGCAACAGATTCCTTCCTTACATGATTTTCCTAATCTTTCCTTCTCATCAGTGCTCGAAATTACCAAACATAAATCCATAAATAAATCATCTAACGATCTTAAAAATCAATCAATGTTGAAGTGATTGAGATAAAGAAAAGATAACTTATTTAAAGAATATCTTAAGTACATTAAATTTCCATTTGAACATCTTTTGAATTCTTTGGAGTAGTTGAAATAAATGAAAAGAAAACAATATGTGCTTTAGAACAACCAATTGAAGAACATGTATAGAAAGTAGACAGATGGTAAAGCTCTTCTGCATCTTCCGTCTTTTAATTCTTTCTCTCGTTCCTTCAAAGAGCTTCTTTTCAACATTCATAATCAGATTTTTACAGGAAGTATAGCAGTAGAGTAAAAAAGGAAAAAAAAAAAAAATTCTTCACCTCTTTCTTTTCAATGCGGAAAAACATCAAATAAAACGTAATATCGAACATAAGAAAAATGATTTTGTTTATTTAATATGTGATGAATTACATTTTCGAACAAGGACTACTTTTTAATCACGTGGAGGGGATGAAATGTCTTCAGAAAATCATCGTGGCAATCTATTCTCCGAATTCCAGAAGCCATGATTAACTTTTACAGCCATCGAATCACGTGATGGATTGTATGCTGCTACTACTGGAATAAAAGAAAAATGAAGCGAGTTTTTATCGAGAAAGGAAGAGGGTAAAAAAAAAAATTAAGGAATGAATATTTTTATATTTTTCCCCAGAAATTATCTATATTGGAAAGTTTTCGAGTGAACTCTCAATATGGAGAGAGAGAGAGAAGAGCGAACATGGACATAATTAATGATAGTCGTTTGCCAATAGCAAAAACTGTTCAGTGGTAAACAAACTTGTGTATACATTGCAACGAGCGTAGAGTGAAGTTAAGTCATACAAGCGTGTGATCACCCAGTTTTTAAGAACAGTACGACATCTCTTAATCAAGATAGCACGTTTAATATTCTGCACAAGATATCCCTGAGGGATTCAGAGCACTCGTCTAATCTTTTGCGTAAAAACTCCCGATTTTACAGATTTAAAACGAATAAGGGTAAGGAAGAAAGAAAAAAAAAGCGTATTAGTTAAGGGTATCTTCATTAAGAGTTATCTTTTTTTATGGGCGTAATTGAAATTGATAAATATTTTCAGTCTCTCCTATCTAACCTAGTCATTTGTCAAGATGCCATACTAATCAACAACACCGCACTTTTAGGTGAAATAATGAAGCAATGAAGTGTCCGTTGTACCCTGACGATTGATGGAGTCGACACAAACAGCTCCAAGCTTGACTAAATTGCAAACGTGATCAATCTGGGACCAGTTTTTCACTTAGACTGCGGTGGGTGAGTGTGAACTGGGTGCAGGTTTTTTCCCCACTCTTTTCCCTCTTTATCTCTCACTCTCAGAGCGCTCTTTTCCCCATTCGCATTCCCTCTAGGTTAGCTTCTTGTCGATTGTTCGAAATTAGATTAAAGAATGAATAATTATTGTTAGACTCTTGATATATGAGAGTAAAGAGGATATTGCTTATATACGCTCTCTCTCTCTCTCTTTCTCTCTCTCAGTCTCTTTCTACTCGCTAAGAGTTTAAATAATGAGTTAACAATTATTCTTTTTTTTTCTTCTTTTTTTTATCCTCTAGTTGCTTACCAGTTGAAAGTTTTTAATGTTTATGGTAATCGAAATTTAAACATTGATTTTAAAATTATCCAGTTTGAGAGAATGCAAAAAAAAAACAAAAAAAAAAATCATAAAATGTTACAATTCTGCTTTAAAGTATACGATCCGAGTTACATCAAGGGAAATTAGGGATTTTTTTTTATTTTTTTATTTATATAATAATTAAATTTTTATTTAAAAACAGAATTCTCTTAAAATCAATATTTATTTTTTATATGAAAATTCTTATCTTCCGATTTTTAATATTTAGGGAACTTGTTTTAGGGAATTTATAGGTATTATTAAACGAAAAATCTCCTAAAACAAATTCCCTAAATATTAAAAATCGGAAGGTAAGAATTTTCATATAAAAAATAAATATTGATTTTAAGAGAATTCTGTTTTTAAATAAAAAATTAATAATTATATAAATAAAAAAAAACAAAAAAATTCCCTAATTTCCCTTGATGTAACTCAGATCGTATACTTTAAAGCAGAATTGCAACATTTTATGATTTTTTTTTTGCATTCTTGAGAGAATGCAAAAAAAATCATAATTTAGGGAAAAATATGGATAATTTTAAATTCAATGTTTAAATTTGTTAGGGAATTTTTAGGGATTATTAAACGAAAATTCCTCAAAAGATTCCATGAAATACAAATTTCAGGGGAAATTTCCCTAAATTTCCCTAAGTCTTATAAATTTTTTAAATTCCCCAAAGTTATAGTGAATTTTAAAAAAATAAATTTTATAATTTTTTTGAACATTATAGATAAATGATTTCAGAATATCCTAATTTTTCCTTAATTTCCTACTAATTTGTAGAAAATTAGGGAATTTTTGCTTTTATGCTCATTAGATTATTATTATTATTATTTTAAATATTTTTGTACAAATAATTAAAATTTTTTTAAATCGATATTTTTTTAGTAATAAAAAATTTAGAATTTTAAGCTTTCTTCAATGACCTGCGTTATACAGTTTTCAAAATTTATTTAAATAAATAAATAAATAAATAAATAAAATTCTATTTTTCATTATTTAATTATAAATTTCTTAATTTTATTTTAGAATTTATTAAAATTTTTAAATAATTTTTTTATTATTTTTTATAAATAACTAAAATTCTATTATAAAATCATTATATTTATTATTAGGAAATGTTTTAAGGAATGACTTATAAATCCCTAAAATATTCTGCATATTCCCTGAAATAATAAAAAAATCCCTAAAGTTTTTACCTACATAAAAATAAATAATAAAAAAAAATTATAGTTTCGAATTTTTAGACGATTCGATTCATTCGTTTTCCAAAATTTATTGAATAAATAGGGAAATTAGGAAATTTTTTTTTTTTTTTAAACTAGCAAATTTTATTAATATTTCCTTTTCTAGTTATATTTTTATCGCTATAAAATGAATAAAAAGAAAGGTGTAAGAATTTTTTTTTCTGGGAACTGAACTGTAGACGAAAGAAAAACAAAGATTTTTACCGAGTTTCGGAAACCAGATACTTGGATAAGTGAAGTCGTATGGAACTCACGTAGACAGTTGGGAGATAAGTAAACATTCAATATAAATATATCTGTCCTTTTGTAGCAACATCTAGAGGTTGTCAGACATCCAGTGTTTACTACCATACTTTAGATAGAACACACAAAAAACGAGAAACCTCACAATTTGTGTCGTTATTAAAGAATGGAAACTTCTTTGAGCAATTTGATCGCATCTTTGGATAAGATTTTATAAGAAGAAAAATTGAACTTTTATACGGTTGTCTTGTCGTATAATACTATAGTGTAGCTATAGTAGCACTTCTGCTTGACATATATGTGAAATCTTATAAATCAATAAAGAAGATGATGAAGATATAGTATATTCACCAGATGCACATCTTGTACAAAAATTTAATTTTTTTCCCTCCATTTTTTTTTTCATTCGTCTCTAGAAGATCGTGTCAACTTTTTAGGTGAAGTAGGTTATCGGAGAATGAATGAGAAATGGTTTCGTGTCAGATAATTGAGAGGTAAGTTAAGAAATCGCACGTGTGTGTGTCTTCTAACGATGTTTTCGGTCATTAGTGTCGCAATGAGTCCAACTTCAGACTTTCTGTTGACGTATTTCGGGTCAGAGGTCGTAGGGTCGTTTCTTTCATCAGTTTCCAGGTAGAAAATGGTGTTACCAGTTGATTGATGGTCTAGTTTCCATGTTTCTGTCGTTCTTTCGTGTTAGAGAATTAAGAATTTTGTACATCCCACATTAAACTCGGATATTATCTCTCCCTTCGGAGTATTATAAGGAATTCTATTCTAAAATAATTATAAAGGAGGACGGAGGCAAAAAAATCGTGCACCTGTTTCAGTAAAAAGGAATATGTAGAGATTTTCATCCAGACGCCAGACTGCCGGCTGTAAAGATACTACGGTCAAAAGATGGCATGTATTAGAATCCATATAGAGAAACCTACAGATCATGCAAACGTAAGTGAAGGGACAACTGATATCCAAGACGAACTCCCAAGTAACCACGGGTGGCTGGTCTTGCAAGCTGTACACATTAAAATTTATCTGACCACGGTTGCAGTCATCTTTCATCTACTTGACGTGTTTGACGTGGTAAACCCCCGATCCTTTTTCGTCGATCGTCTTGTCACACTTTAAACTGGATCTGTGTTGACCGACAAGTAAATGACGTCAGTATACCGGATACAGGAAGTTAGAACTGAACTGTTGAATCCGGTGGAGAAAAACGGAGGGAAAAAATACCGATTTCTTCCCCCGAAGAAGAAGTTTTCTCCGGGAATTAAATATTTATAAAAATCGTTTTTCTCTCGTACGTTCGTTGTCAGACTTTGTTAATTCTTTCTTTATTATTTTTTTTTTTAAGTGGAAATTTTATCTTTTAAACTCTCGAAAGATGCAAACTTTAAAGAAAAAAAAAAGATGCATATTTTATGTTAACGTGCCTTATCTCATTGATCGAAACTGGCTTTAAAAAAAATCCCCTAAAAATCCCTTAAAAATCCCTGTTGCTCGTTATCTCAGTTAGTAATTTTCTCGCTGAACAAGATAGAAAATTTTTAAAAAATCCCTAAAAATCCCTGTTTCGGGTTAATGCACGTTATCTCAGATTGTAATTTTCTCGCTAAACTAGATAATGGAAAACGATGGGAAAAAATGCTGAAGAGAGAGAGAGAGAGAGACGGAGAGACAGAGAGAGCGTATCCAGACTTAACTGGAGCAAAAATAGAAACTTTTTCAAGCATCATATCTCTAATTTAGTAGATAAACGAATCATCTATAAATAATTACTACGAAGTATTCATTAAAGTTTCTAACGGATTAGAATTCGTCCTGAAAGAAGACACAATTAAAAGTGATCCCTGTAAATCCGTTTTTTCCCTCTGACTGCACCGCTACGAAGCGAACAATGCCTGGAAGGAAAATTGAATTAGGAACACTGTTAGAAAACTCCGTAAGCACTCGACCTATTGTAACCAGTAACAAGTACAGATAATTTTTTCATTCCTATCACTCCAACCACTTCTCTCTATTCTAGCTTTACGTGCTAGAAGTCTTAATTTCGGTATAAAGGTTGAAAACAAAACAAAGCTTATTACAAAACTACCCGCATTCATTTCCCCGGAAAGTTTTGGAGTTTAACTCCACTGCTACATACTTTGTAGCAGTTATCATTCATTAGGGACATCACAAAACGTCTTGCTCATAAGCGCCAACTTTCTCTCCATAGACCATCTTCATTGTCTAGGGCTGGGGGACAGAAAGCCATTTTATTCGTTGACATTTTGAGTTGAGAGTCTTTTAAACTTGTCCGTAATTAACTCAGCCGATTCCTTGACATGGTTTTCCATTTACATTCATTGAAGCAACTTCTTCAGAACACTGATAACAAGAGACTCTTAATCACGGGCGCATTACGATTGTAAAACTTATTACCATGCAACCTCTTGAGACAATGAGACCCCGGAGGAGAGGGAGGGAGTAATAGAGAAGGGAAGATCCCCATCCAGGAAGAGGAGAGCCTGAAAAAAACTTTCAGAAGGCACTAGTGTTGCTTGGTTGATTTTCTTTGCAACAGAAACTAATTAGCGTTGTTTTTGAAAAGAATCAAAAAGAGAGAGAGAGAGAAGAGAGAAGGAAGGAGGACAGAGACGTTTATAAAAAAAAAGAGAGAACGGGACCAGTAGTAATTTCAACCTGACATTAATTTGTAAAATTCGTTTAAAAAGTCGATGAGAATAAACAGTTATTTTTGTACGCGTTGTCTGTGCTTGGAAATTATCAAAGCAACAAATGTTCTCTTTATTGACAAGTTAGCATGCAAGAAGAATTCGCTTTAGGCAACGATATTAGAATAATTCCAGATCAATTCTAATTAAAAGTCATAAGATTGGTTCGATGCTTGCACTTTATACACCGCCCTAATCGTGTTAGATGATTCTGGAACAGTTTGAACTCTCTTCTTTTTTATCATGATTTTTTTTAAATACTTTACTTTTATGAGAAGTTAATGCTGTTGTGTTACATAATGATTTATGTCTTTTATATTGGCATAATAGGCGTCTTTATTCTAATAACATAGCCTGATGTTAAAATTTTATTTTTTGAATTTTTACAGAGATAATTAACTTTAAGGAATTTATCTCCATGTTAATTAAAATAATGCCAGAGTTAATTGCGTTTATTAATGTAATATTATATTTTAATCAGTATTAAATTTTTAATTATTTTTAAAATTCGCATTAAAATTTTTGCATCATTTTTCAATTCATCTTTTTTGAATCGTTCGAAATTTGTAGATTTACACTCTTTAAAAAGCTATTTTTTATGATTTTTATATAGAGAAATATCATGCTTTCTTTGCATAATTCTCATAATTTGGAATTTTATCTTAAATTATAAACTACTAAAGACGTTCGAATGGCTTTCCAAACGTAATAATAGCATTTTAACATAGAATATCCATCTTGACATTCCATCATAATGACTACGTTTATGGCCACCATAGGTTTGTTCGATGAGCAAAGTAAATGTTCTCAGAAAGTGTACTATCAATAAACCATAATTTTAAAACATCCAGGTTACAGTTTCCATTTAGAGAGTAGAAAAGAAGAGAGGAGAGAGAGAAAGAGAGAGAAAGAGAGAAATGTATTTCGATGAGATAGAATATCCAAATATACCTCACTCGTATTATATTTTAAATCAAAAAAACTTAAAATTAGAAAATATTATCCATCAATCTTCTTCCATTTTAGCCAAAGTAGGTTATGAGAAAAAGACATTTGTAAAGAATAATGTATGGAAGAATAAGAGAATTAGACAATGTAATTTCACCAATGTAAACTGCGGTTAAGAAAATCAAATTTTCCACGACACAAAAATCCTTTTCTGCAGATTGTATTTTGACGTCATGGAATTTGTCTTTTTTTTTCTTCTTCCTGTGTTTTTGATGTGTATCACACGATTTACTAACTAGCCGCGTTTCTCTCTAACAATTTTTGCATCCTCCTCTTCAGATTATCCTAGTAAAAAGGATCAGGACAATTTGTGTTCTCCGTACCTATTTGTCTCCATTAATGGCGTCAGATCTAACTTAGGTCAGAAATAACTAGTTAGTGTCCATGCCAAAATGCTATTTTTTAACGCCGGATAGAAAATAAATTTTTTTTCTTCTTCTGTTATTTTGAAAACGGTGTTTCACCTAAAGTAAAAACTCTTATTTTGCTGTTTGTGTAGATTCGTCGACGCGTAAAATAATGTAACGATGGTAGAGTTAACTGTGGTTTTTACCGAACGACAAAAACAAACTGGGTAAAAATACTGTAATTGACCAAAATGGACTCGACTCCGACGATAAAAAAGATGACATTATTTTTTTTACGCGTCTTGCACTTCTCTCTCTCTTTCTCTCTCCCTGTGAAGCGAGCTAGTTGATACTTATCAATTTTTGTTACCGCTTCAACTCACGCACCACATACACACACTTGTGACCTTTGTTCAAAAAAAATTTTGACCTTTTTTCAAACTTTTGTCAGAGGACAACTAACAAAAGTTGTAACTAATATTCCTTCTGCTAACATAAAATTCTATAAGAAAAGTTACCGAGAAACGAAAAAAAGTTAAAAGAAATGCCGAGTAAATAACTTTTAAATTTCATATTAGAAAATTTATTTAGATTTTTCAGAAAATGGTATTTTTCTTCTACTTTGCATCTTCTGTATTATTATGATAACTTCATTCAGCTGAATAGTTAATGCTTGATTTCAGATAATTAAAGATTTTTTTGACATTTGTAAGCGAATTAACGCTTTATTTTTATTAAATTAAAAAAAAAAATATCTTTAAGCCGAATTTATTGTTGTTGCGCCTGCAGTTTGCTTCACCTGTAAACAGCCAAACGCGCAGAAAAGACAGTTTTACAGGCGCTGTAGTTTTAAAACGAATATTACGGTAATTTAAAGATAATTTCGGATAAATTAATTAAAATTTAGTTATATTTATATAATATAAACGGTTGCATATCAAATTAATTTAACTTTTGATGATTAAATCGGATATATTTATAATTATCAGTTAATAACCGTTTTACTAAATTATTGCAAAATAAATCAGTTGCAATCAACTACTATCAGAGAAAGAAGAGAGAGAGAGAAGTTTTCTAGTCAGCTTTACCCAGTGAATTAGAAGCCAGTATCTGTGAGACGTCCTACGGGGTATACAATGGACCGACTGAAAGCAGAACAGTAGGGCAGATAACGGCTGTAATTGATGGATAGCCTGACACAAGTGTTTTACAGCAAAGAAGAATAGCATTCTTTGGCTGTTACATTCAGTCTTTTCCAACCCCCTTTTCAGTCACTCACCACTAAGAAAAGGGGGACGAAAAGACTCCCGATTCAGGTGAAAATAACAGCCATTTAGAAGAGGTGAGGCAGTAAATGAAGCAACTGTGATAGACTGACCTTGCGTGATCCCCCTTCTCTCCTTTTGCAAAGAAATCAATGGAAAACGATATGTGTTAAGAATGAGGTTCGTAAATTGATTCTCTTAAACCGTTTCCTTTAAAATGATTTAAAATCGTCGATAAATCAGATACTGTTATGTTATATACAGCTCTCTATATTTATTATCATCTGATCGAGTCGGATCGATAATTACGTTTAAAAGTTATCGCCATCGTTCTTTAGACCATTTTAGACTTCTTTTTCGGCTTTATATTATAATTTTTGTTTCTTTTTTTTATATATACTCGACGTTTTGGATCGGTGATAAATATACGTTTACAGGATATTGCGATTTTATTTATAGAATTTATTATCGCCAGTATAAAAAGTTTAAAAATCGATAATTGCTATAAAGGATTTTTTGGCAGAAGGAAAGGTAAAAGGCGATGTCGAGATGAAGGATTCGGAACTATATACAAAAAATTAAAAGAGGAAGTATCTACTCGTCGAATAGAAGAAGGAAAAAAAAATTAAAAGGCGAAAAACTTCGTTAATTTTTACAAAATTTTTGTTTTGTAAGTTGAATCAATAGAAGAAAAAGAAAGAGAAAAAAAAAAAATAATAAATCGAAAATTTCCATTTCATTCCACTAAATCAACTTTAACCTAGTTAGTAAAACTTATAAACAAAAATAATACTTGACCACTCTTTATACGAGACTTATGTATATTTGGGGCATTCTCATTACATAGAAAAGTTGGCAACAGAGAGAGCACCCAATCAACTTTATTCTCATAAGAAAACTGAAAGTGTGTTCTAAACCACATACTTGACCACGTTTTGTACCCTATTAAAAATTCAAAATAGTGCGCAGCCTGAAGGAGACTCGTCTATTCTTTCCTCCTCTAACCACTAACTACAAGTTCATTAAACTTCATTTCAACTTTATATGCATCTCTATCTCTTTAAGGTAAAGAGAAAGAGAGAGAGAGAGATGAAGAATTAAAGAAAAGAAAGCAAAAAAAAAAAAAAATTTAATCGTTAACAAACTGCAGCAATTAACAGAGTTGATCCCATTCTTCCTAAAAACCAAATTCTTTTTTTCTTCTTATTTCTTCAGTAAATACAATTTGTCTTTCCTTCTTAGATTAGTAACATTAGAAAATCGTTTGCTTAAGGGAAGTCCAAGCTGTATACAATCGGAGTTAATTTCCTTTTTGTCCCTTTCATCGTTTTCAATTATACTTTATTAATATTTACTTTGAAAATATTATTTAAATATTTCTTCCACTTTTTATGAACGTTCCGATAAAATACAATTTTATTCGAGTTAAAATTTCTTAGCATCTCTCTCTCGTTCTGGAAAAATTCTTTAAATCTGGAACTCTAATAATTTCAACAACTTACAATTTTCGATTTTTCTTACTGTTTATAGAAGCGAATATTTCGATTATCGCAAGAATATTTTTCTCTTTTCTAGTAGAGATGATGGCAGCCATCATAAAAGCGAAAGTTTCGATAATCGAATGAACGAGCGCTTCAAATTGATAAATCGAAGAAGATTTAAAAGCAAAAGAGTAAAGTGGTAAAGATCAAAAATAAGCTCGACCAAAAATGTCAAATTGTTAGTAAGTGCTATACGTCAGGAGAATAGAAGAGTCGAGATAAAGCATCTTGTCTAGAAACACTAAACAGTAATGTTTTAACGACGGACATTTATTACAATCAGTGTGAGAAAATTCGTCTTATTAAATTATCTATTAGACAGGTCTTGATCTTTGTAGATTTTTGTGGCTACAATTAGAAAGTCGCTTGTTGAGAAATAGAAAGTTTTGTTTAGAAGTGTTGACAATTCCACTTTGCTTCCTTTACCGCATAACCGATGGATCTTTCATTCTTCGAACATTATTCTTCATTCCTATCTGCCGTTGAGAGTAAAATAGATTCAAAAGGAGATTGAGAATCGTATCGTCTACGAAGACGAATTATTCCACTGCTTCAATCTGTAAACTAAATTTATATCTACTTTTCAATCTCTCAGATGTCCGCACATTTAAAGTTCCCGTTTTTGTCATAAATATTTCTATCGTGGATTCTGCCAAGAAAAGAAAAAATAAAAACTTGTTTATAATTTATTTATGTCTAGATACATCAATAATTTCTTAACGCATCCTTAACAAATTTAACTATATTTTTTAATCCAAGAGATAAACAAAAAAAAATTTAAAATTTCGATATCAAATGGGACTTCATCTTTGAAAACAAAGTTTAAGATTCTATGTAACTTTCTAGAATTTTTCCTAAAACTTCTAAAAGTTTAAACTTAAAAGTTTAGGATTCTATGCCTTGAAAAATTGTATAGAATCGTAAACTTGGATTTGATGGTTCAATATTGAAACTTGGATTCGACATAATATTTATTTAAAGTTTCTATATAATGGATGCAAGTTTCATTAAAACGGACGCAAGTTTCGTTACAATGGATGCAAATTTCGTTACAATGGATGCAAGTTTCGTTACAATGGATTCAAGTTTCGTTACAGTGAATGTAAGTTTCGTTATAATATATGCAAATTTCATTATAATGGATGCAAGTTTAAACATAATGGACACAAGTTTCGATATAATGGATGAAATTTCGGTGTAATGGTTGCAAGTTTCAACGCATATTGAAATATTGAGTCCAAGTTTAAAATTCTATGCCTGGAAATGTTGCACAGAATTCTAAACTTGGATTTGATATAATACGAATTTTAATTTTCAATATGATGGATGCAAGTTTAAACTTGTATTGAAATATTGAAATTAATCCAAGTTTAAAATTCTATGCTCTGAAAAATTGTCTAAAATCTTAAATTTGGATTCGATATTTCAATATTGGAACTTGGATTCGATATAATGGATATAAGTTTCAATGCATATCGAAAGTTGAATCCATTGTATCACATGCAAGTTTCAGTATACTGCATATATAAATTGAAGCCGATCACTTTGCACGTTATAGTGAAACATTTTTTAATCAATCCGGAACGATTAATCAATCATATTTTAAGAGAGATTTTTCAGATTTGGGGATTGTTAAAATGACTTATCTCTGCGGAGTAAAGTAGAAACCAATTAACAATAGAATTATCGGCATGATCACTGATTATGTTACGAACAAAAGCGCATATAATGAAGGTAATTTCTTTCTTCTCGGCTGCGACAAAATGATAACTTAGTCGATATATCCCAAGATATCAAGATTCCAGAACAGAAAAGATCTTTGCGCTAACTAAGCCTCTATTGTGTCTTGCGCCGTCCGCTTTGACCCCAGTCTAGAAAGATTAGCTTTTATCTGAAGTCTTGGCCGCTGACCGGATACGCCAGCGTCCTGATTTGGTGGAAGAAGGGCAACCCCCGACCCGATAAAACTGACCATTAAGTCTGTGCAGAGGAGAGCCATAAGCTTGGAAAAAGAATGGCAGCTGGTTCGACGGTAATGTGTCCTGATGATGGGGTATCTTTTCCAC
>WUQG02450711.1:0-12938 GCA_011317285.2 Androctonus mauritanicus | reverse complement strand
TGCTCATGTTGAAGTGTATTAACACTGTGGATAAAACTTTATGAAATAAGGATCAAAATAAAAAAAGAAGTATGTATATATCTGAAATAGTTTTTTTTAAATAAACTTTCTTTATCAGTGCAAGACTTTATAAACACCCTGTATATATTAGAATATTAATAATTAAAATATTTTTTTTTCAAAATTTATTATTATTTGAATTTAATATTACTTTATAATATAATCTTTAAATACTAATAATGCATGATAAATTGGTGTGTTTTTATGTCATTCACAAATAATTCAGTAAAAAACTAATTGTCTAATTTCCAAATATACCCACTACTATGAAATTATTAAAGATGAAAAATTAAAATATGTCATCAGTCAGAAGGAGAAATCAAGATTAGCTATTTGATAATCCATCCTCAGATTCATATTGCAATATCACCATTAGAAGGAAACTTTAAATGGTTGGAATTTCAGGATTAATTAATTTTTCAAGATTGATTCTAATATCCTGAAATCTTTTATTGAATTTCATAAAATGAATCAAATAGGTCAAAAACTATTTAAAAGAAATCTCAGAAGTTTAAATAGCTATCATTTTTAAATGACAGAAGTTAAAATTATTTGATGTAATATCAAGGTCATCTCCAATATTTTGACTATTTGCTAAATTTTATGAAAAATCTATTAATTCAAAACATATTAAAGAAAATGTCTCAAAAATTTCAATGCTTGCCATTTTTAAATGGTATAGCTATAGCATAAAAAGATGTGATTTTTGAAGTTATTTTTAATGGCAGTTCATACCTAAAGAATTTTTTAATGAAAATTTAATGATTAGATCAAAAGTTATTAGCAGGATGCACACAGATGCATCCTGCTAATAATCTAATGATCTTATAAGTTCCACTTTTTCTTCAGAAAATGGCTAAAAAAATGATTGATTATGGTAGTGATAAATGGAGCAAAGTTGTATTTTCCAATGAAAAAAAGTGGAATTTGGATGGCCCAGAATATAAATATTATTGACATGATATTTCTAAAGAATCAGAAACTTATTTCAGTAGGCAAAGTGGTTTGGGTTCCATTTTAGTTAATGGAACAAACAATATTGCATTTTTAGATGGAAAATAAAATTCAAAGAAGTATATTGAAATGCTTTCTAAGAACCTTCTGCTTATAATGCAAAAGGATTTTGTTCTTCAGCAAGATAATGCTCCTATTCACACATCTCACGTTAACAAATCGATTCTTTGCCCAACAAGAAATTAAGGTTTTTGATTGGCCTAGTTATTTTCCAAATTTAAACCCAATTGAAAGTGTCTGGGGACAATTACCAAGAAATTTTTATGTTGGTATTAAGCAATATAACACAAAAGATGAGCATTTTATGAGAGTGAGGAAAGCTTGAATCACAGTACTTGACAAATTTTGTGATGCCTATGAAAATACATTTGTCTTGATGTAATTAAAAGGAAAGAAAAGGTTACTTTTTATTAATTTATTCTAAAAATTCATTCATTGTGTATTATGCCACTATCCTTTTCAATTCCTGTAAAACAATATTTTTAAAATAATTTGTATAATTTAAGTTACTTAAAATAAATACATATAGGATTACTATTGTTGTTTAAATGTTTTTATTGTGACAACAATTTATCAAAATAAATTTTAATACCTTTCAAAAAAGTCAAAAATTGAGGGTATCTTTAACCTTTTGTAAAGCACTACACACACAAACACATGTACACACACACGCACGCACGCACGCAAAAAATTGAACAAAAGTTTGTCCAGGTTTGCTATAAGCATATGAAGCAACTCACTCAATTGCTCATATTGCTAAACAATCATATATATCTGTTCTTGCAAATGCTGCTTCTTATACTGGTTCTAGCTTTGTCCTTCCCATATGCTCTCAAAATGCATTGTGAATTCATATGAAATGAAATTTTAATCATTTGTATATCTAGTTGAAAGGCATTTATATATCAAATTTCACAGTTTTCACTCTATTTTTAGAAATGTGTGTGTGTGTGTGTTCATGTTCTCTCAGAAGCTAAAACGATATGGAACTGATCAGCTTGGCTTCTTAGAAGAACATATATGTCTATTTCAATTGATAATTTCTCATATTTAGTATCCGAGGGATTGCAATAATCATATACTAAAATTGAAAAATTTATAGAAGTAGAGTTAATCAGTTTTGACTTCTGGGGCTTACATAAATATACCATAAGTATTTGATTATTATTTTGATTTAAATTATAATTGCAGTTGTAAAATAGAAGAGAGAACAATTTTAATGAAAGTTAAAAGAAATGCTGTTTTATAATATAGTTCTTGATTGTTTATAGCAGACACATGTAAATAAATTGACACTAATTGAATATTATGAGAGAGAGAAGGATTTGAGGGAAATATTGTCTGGATCATCACATGATATCACTTATTTATAAATTATTATTTTTTCTTTATGCTGAGGTGGAGGCCTCTTTTAATGTGAGGCCCTAAACTGTAGCTTATGCATACATAATATCATTGTGTATACATAAGCTACAGCTGTAGCTTATGTATGTGCATTGTGTGTAATGATAAGGATAAAATCATAAAGGAGAAATTAGCTGGTGTATATGAAATACCCATATGGAACAAAGACTTTTAATAATAAAGAATTTTGCATTAACTACACTGCTTGAAACTTCAACATGATTAAAAGAGCACAAAAATGTAACTTCTAGGACCTCCAAAACTTCTTTGTCACAAAAGATGAAAACATGTTATGATGCTACCTGGATTGATAAGAGATTGATTAAGACTGTAGAAGAACCAAGAAAAGGCAGAATAGAAGATAACATAGAGATTTATAAGTGTAAAGTTGATAACATTGTATCAACAAACTAGTCCCATCATATAAAATCCACATTATCCATATATGATCCCACATGTTCAACATTAGTCCATCCATGTATGATTGGTATTGCATGGAAATGGTGCCATGAGAAAAATAAAAAACAAAATAATTGAAATAAAAATAAGGATATGCTAATCAATACTAAACTATTGAAGACAAATTTTTTCATTAATAAAAACTTCATATATCAACACACATTATTTTATTCATATAATCTGTTTAGCTGTAAAGATAATTGTAATTGTGATTAACATAGTAATACACAAATTCTCATTTTTGAAATTAATGTTTGTATTCTCAAGAATTGTTTTGGTAAATCAACATTTTTGCTTTCCTGTTATTAATTTGTTATGTTATATTAATGAAAGCTTAATTTAAATTGAAAATGTTTTATAAAGTTTGTTTCTCTAAATAAACAATTTCTCATGTTATAAAAGCTGGTTTTTTACTATTTTTTATTTGATAGTAGTGTATTAATAGACTATAAAAATCAATGATATTTATATAATGGTATATAATCATAGTGGTCATACTGTGGCTCATGAACCATGAAGCTGTTTGGTACCTTCAATGTGGCTCCATACCATGAAAGTCAATAGTTAATATGGAGCAAATATCTATTTAATTTAAAAAATAATATAATTGTAATTTATTTATTTATTGTAAAAAGCAGCACACATCTATATGAAATAAATGAGTGGATAAAATATATAATAGAAAATTTTTGAAACCATTGTTAAGATTACCTGAAAAAATATATGACTTCCATTGAAACAGAAAGAAACTGATTGTGGCTTTCAAGTGTTTGAAATTCTCCTATGTGGCTCAAAGAAACATGAAGTTTGCCCACCTCCTGGTATATAATAATATAAATAATGACAATAATGTAACTCAGTTATAGAAGATTATGTGGATAGCTGACTGTATTGTAGTCTGTTTTTATAATTCCTATATTCAGTTAATGTATTTCTGCTTAATGCACAGGTTTTCTGATCCTAATTAGTACATTATAGTGGAGTATACTTGTATACCCCACTATAACATACTAATTAGGATCAGAAAATCTATGCATTAAACAGAAATACATTAACTGAGCATAGGAATTATATTGTAAAAAAACTTAGACACTTCCAGATGAAAAATTGACAGTATTTCTGAGCTTAATTTATGAAGAATCAATTATTTCTTTGTGCTTTGACTGTAAAATATAAATAAAATGATGCATATGCTTTGTGACTGTTTCACAAAGCATATATATCATTTTATTTCTATTTCATCATTATATTTCTATTGTGAATGAAAGATAAAGATAAAAGTTAAAATGTTAAATGCTTACTTTTTATGCTGTTAATATTTTAAATGAACTTTGTCTTATAATTCAGCTTTTGCAGTATTTTTTTCTAGATTTATAGTAAATTTGGAACAATTTTCCATGTCCACTGACCAAAAATGAGAAAAAAGGGAAATATTATTATATAACTGAATCAGTAAATCAATGGCATGTTATAATCAAATAAATATAATATATACTATTTTTGTTAATTATAATCAAAATAAAATAGAATATGAAATAATTAATATTGCAGTGTAAAACTTTGATAAAGAATAGATTATTTTGCATTAATTTAAATTTTATAAAATTTCTAAGCAAATAATTGCATCATTTACATAAAGATATTTTAATGATACAATTATTTGAAGAGAAGTTTAGTAAAATCAAAATTAATATAACATAATTATTGTTCATCAAAGTTTTTGCACTGTGATAATTATTATTTATTTGTATTTTATTTTATTAAAATTAATAAATACAATACTATTTCTCCAATTCTAATATGGTATTGATTTATTTGAATCATTCCTTTTTTCCAGATATTTTTTAATAAAGGAATTATGAACACAGAAAGTTATTCAATTTTTATTGTATATCTAGAATAAAATTAACATGTAAAAAGCCTAATTATATAAGGCAAAGTTTATTTAAATTTTTGACAGCACAAAAGATAAGAAGTGCTTCATATTTTAACCTTTGAAAGAAAAGTTGATGTTCTGTATTGGAAGTCTGTTGTCATCTTGTGTGAAGTTCTAATATTTAATTGTATAGATTTATAATGAAATTTTTTTGTGATACTATTTGAATTTCTATATATTATAAAATGCTATTTTAAATTGTGATTGACAGCTATTAAAACATTTTATTTGTTTATAGAAGTACAACTATTAAACTATTTATTTGTTTAAAGAAGTACAACTATTAAAACATTTTATTTGTTTAAAGAAGTTGATCAAATTTTCCCCAGCAATGATCATACATTTCATAAATTAAGATTAGTGTAGTATCCTTCTTTGCTTTGATACATTCCCAGTATAGTATTTCCATTGTTTGTTAAATGTTAAAATAATATATAGATAATGTATTATTTCCTTTTTAGCTTTATATAATGCAAAAATTATTTTTTAATGCATTTTGTATAAATATATGCTGTTATTTAAAAAAAAAATACTTTGATGGATAGCTATGTTGGGGGTTGCTGTATAATGTAGGCATGATGATCTTTGATATTTACAATAAAGTTTTTCAATAAATAATATAAATGTTTAATAATTAATGACATTGTATAATAAATTAGCAAATATTGATGATTATTATGCACTTCTCTAGATCCTGCGGCATTAAGCACCGCGTGGAGGTCCTTTTTTAACGATTCTTAATATATTAATTATGTGAAGGACTACTTTTAAATGTAGTTATATACTACTTGAATTTTATTTTAATAACTTTTATTATTAGTATTAACTGAAATTATACGTATTTTCTAAATTATCTCAATTCTTTGAATTACAACTGATGTTCACGGTTTCCATAGCTACTAAGAGAATTTCTTTCAAATACGTTCGATTAAAGGAAGCTGAAGATGATTCACACGGAATCGAAAACGCTACTTCCAATAAAGTTATTTATATTTAAAAAGTTCTACTGCCATAGTGCTTGGTAATTTTATTTTATTCTCAGCATTATTTCATGTGCTTAATTACATTCAGCATGTAAAGTAATAGTTACACTTTTCTTATGATATGCTAGTTCATTTTTGCAACTAGCATATCATAAATGCTAGTTGCAAAAATTTAATCATTGTAAAAATATTAATCTCAAATACAACATTGACAACTACATGTATTAAATATTTATTTTATTTATAGCCATCTACTGGATGATGAATCACTAATATGTTACATCATCCAAGAGAGCTTATTGTAACAAGATGATACAATAGATATGAACATCTGATGAGGCAATATATTACATGTACTGTATTAGAATATACAACTAAAAAATATAAATGATGCAATTTCTTTGAGCACAACTTATGAAAATCTGACTGTTTTAAATTTAACTAAAAAATTTTAACATACAGAATATTTAAATATAAAATCATATTCATAAATTTATTACAGAATGCAGTTCTATAATTTTCCATAATAATATTGTGAAAATGATTATGATAGAATTTTATCAAAAGTTAAAGAATAGTTGTTAACTCTTGATATAGCACTACTGATAATTAACTGTAAGATCCATGGGATCTCAAAAAAATTATATAATGTTTTGTAACTATATATACTCTCTGATTTATAGGAAATTAGCTATACACACACACACACACACACACACACACACACACACACACACACACACACACACACACACATAAAAAAAATTGTAAAAGAATTCAAATAGGAAATTGATATGTAAGATGAAGAGAAAACAAACTATAAAAAGTGTATCACTTTGTGCAAAGACTTTTGTTGCCTATAACATTAAAGATAAATAAGTGATATAATGTCAGAAATGAAAGATCTTATTATGTAGAGGTGTCATAAGGACTTGATATGGGAAAGAATGAGAAATGAATGATAATTGATAAACAAAAAAAAAAAGGAATATAGCTGTTTTTCTTTTCTAGGAAGGAAGGAGAAAAAGATTAATCAAGTTTTCCCCAAGAGAAGGTGGAGTTGCTGGCTGGATGTCAACAGAACAAGTAAAATGTTGAATCTCAAGAAGTGCTGGAAGAAAAGAATGTTTCATGCTCTTAATCTGCAGATATCGTTATGAGTTTGTAAAGATAATAACAACTCCAAGCCAACAAAAACATTTTGATGGAGTATTGAGAACATTTCACAATCAAACTGAATTTTTGTTTTGTGTAATTATATTAAGAAATGGACTGATAATTATATATATCAGCTCCAAACTGCCTTGATACCTTATAGCAATGTGTAAACTTAATAAAGCACTAAACGGCAGGTAGGTAAATAACATGAACAACTTTTATTACGAACATTTTCAGTGTTCTAGACATCATCATCAGGTAAAAACTCAAAGAATATGTGAACAGTTTTTCGAACAAATACAAATTCAAACCTTTTGAATTCGTATTTGTTCGAAAAACTGTTCACGTTGTATTCTTTGAATTTTTACCTGATGATGGTGTCTAGAACATTGAAAATGTTCATAATAAAAGTTGTTCATGTTATTTACCTACCTGCCATTTAGTGCTTTATTAAGTTTACACATATATATATATCAGCAATCACCTTTTCCTGTCTGGCTATAATAATCTTCCCAAATGTAACCAAGTCCCAAAAACAGTACTATGAGCAAGTAACATATAAGTTTTCATTTTATAAAACATTTTCGGACCCAACAGTGGTCCTTCATCAGTACACAATGTTTAAGAATATCATGTTGTGTAAAAGCAAGTGGATTGTATTTGAATTCCTCCCAAATGTGATAATTAACATACTCTAAACTGTAAAACTCTCTCTTTACCTACTTAATAATCAAAGATTTATTTCAAGTTGTCTCTGAGTTAATTGAGATTGGAATAATCCATTATTCACCCATCCTTACTCAATAAGGATGGGTCAATAGTGGACACAAACACAAGGTTAAAACCTATCATTCTGTCCATGGGTCCCACATAACTCTCAATAGTAAAGTTATTGTATCAAATTAACTGTTGTAATATGATACAAATTGTGCATGTGTACTGTAAAGTTAAGTTATTGTATCAAATAGTAAAGTTATTGTATCAAATTAACTGTTGTAATATGATACAAATTGTGCATGTGTACTGTATTATAATAGTTATGTTGTATCTGCCTTTTAGATATATTAATTTTATCATAATGTTTTAATTTACTATAACAATTATATAATACTTTGAGTAAAATCTGATTTACACACCAATGTTATGAACATAAATCTTAGATAAGTCAAGAAACTCTTATACATTGATTACAACTTTTATAAGTTTTATAATCTTACAAAAGTTATAAGTTAATAAGTTTTATAAGATTACAAAATAAAAAAATTAATATATACTGATTAAATATAGAAAACAATAAACAACAAAATATTACTTTTCATTATTATTTATAACATTTAATATTTAAAAAAAACATACTTTTTATTGACAACTGGATCTTTTTTTTCTCCTTTACTTCCAATAGCTGCCAAAAGTTCTACAGTATCCACTAATTCCAATAACTGATTAGCTATAGTTACTATCTCTTCTAAAACACTATTACGATCCTAATTAATTTAATTAAAAATATATTTAATAAAACAATTTTTAATATTTAAGATATATCTTTTAACATCAATTTAATAATGTCCAAAGAAAAGTTCAGTTAAGTAAACAGTGATCATTTCTATATCTAAAATAGTCATGTGACAAAATTTATGGGCATAATTTTTTTGTTACAAAAATAGCTAATTTTCAACTGTTGTAATTCTCTAATCATTTTTAATTATTTAAAAGTATATAAATAAATATTATATTTTAAATATCAAATTCTTACTGTTCATTTTAAGATTCAAACAAAAGAACTACTACTGAATTTAAAAACTTAAATATAAATAAAAAATTGTAAAATACATTTAAAAATGTAATAACACAAAAATTTTGCTGCCACCAATATAAAATAATAATACATCCTTTATTTATAAAAAATTAAATATACTATTATAGAAAAGTGCAAATAAATCCAGTAACAAAATTACAAATATAATAAATATCTTCAATATTTAAAATTATTTAATATTTTAGTATATATAAAGAGAATAATTTAAATTTCTGAAGCCAAAGAACCAGTCATATTTCTTTACATTTAAATTAATGGGAAATAGTTGTTTGATTTATAAATTTATTATTTTACAGTTTTGAAGAATAAATTATATTCAGAAAATGAGGAAAGACCATATTTCTTATGTAAAAATTCAAATCAGTAGTTTTATTTTATTTATGTGAAATTTTAGCAGAATATAATATACATATACCAGACCTTAATAAAATTCCTATTATTTTATTCTATTTTGTTAATAATCTTATTACTTTAGTCAATTTTGATTAAAATTTTGTGCAGAATATTTTTACATTAATAATAAATATACAATGGGTCTCATTCAATATCGGGGTTAGGTTCCTGAAAATTGCAAAGTTAACTGAAACCAAAAATTTCATTGACTTAGTATATAAATTTTCCAAAATGCAAGTTCCTAATTTGACCTTGCATCTTCTGAATGAAAAGCCAAACCATTTGAACCAATTCAATCCAGTCATATGTCCTGATGCTGTATACTTTAATTAATATATTGCTCTTACACTATTACATATTTGAGTTAGGTCTCATATAAAATATAGTTACCTTTTTTTTATAATTATAGGCTTCCACCTTATTTTCTTTCTATTATGAAGGGAAACATATGAAAACAGATCTTTGATTCCATTTCAATGCCTTAAAATTTTTAATTTTTTAATTAATTGATTTAGTTTTTGCTGGCAATATAATAGCAAAATAATATTAAGTGAGGCAACATCAAATGAGGACCCACTGTACAACACTTGTTCTTTTTAAAGCAATAGATCAGATTTAATGAACTGTAAAATTATTTCTTACTTTTTCTGCATCCAGTGCTTGTAAACGAGCTTGAAGAACTGGAATATGTTTCATATCCATGTCTATTATTTCCTTAAATAAATCACATGATGCTTTACCTGGTAATCTAATATAAATTAAATATTAAAATATAAATTTTAAATTATTATATTTTTTTTAAAGTTTATCATCTCGTCATCTCTTCAATTTTCTATAACTTTTAAAATACAGACTATGTATATATCTATGTATTACTAATTCATTTAAAATAAAATAGATATTTAGGATTATAATAGAGAATATTGTTCAGCATCAGTTTTGGCATATTCATTTATCATCCTTTTTCCTAGTCTTTCATTTTACAAGAAATTTTATAGCCATTTTATAAGTTGAACCCATTCTATATGCATCATTATAATCATAATGCCACTACATTTTTCAAACTAAAATTATATATAACTAATAAATAATATTTAAAAAAATATATAAAGAAACAATATACACAAAAAACGTCATTGTCAAACCTGTTCTATATATAATTTTATCATGAAATTACTATTATATGCTTCTATTAAACATTACATAATGATAAATAAATAATATTTAAAATAACAACATATGTACAAAAAGTAAACTTTTTGTACTCATAAACTGAGTACAAAAGTAAAAAAAGTTCTCAGTTTATGAGTTCCTAGGTTAATGAGATTTTTCAAATATAAGTATCAGAAATTACAAAAAAAAATTTGAAATTATGAACATTAATTGCAATAAATACTAAACATTCATAAAAGATATTTAAAATCACATATATATCCATACAATATAATACATTTGGGTTTGTGGCAGAAAGTCCATCTGCTACAAAACTGAAAAATTCAAAATGATGGCCAAGAAGCAGCAATAGCACACACTTTGGTTTTACTGGTATATTATATAAATAACTTTCATTTCTGGATTGTGCCTAAGACAGCAGTTCATTTGCATTAAAGTTTATCTATTTATTTGTCAATAATAATGAAGAATAAAAATTTTTTAATGTTTATATGACAAATAATTGTATTATTATTAGCTTGATTTTAAAGGTTATTTTTTAATTTGTTTAGATAAATAAATCATTGTTTAATCATAAACTATTGATTTTCTTGGCCTTTCCTTAATTTTATTGTGATCAAATTGCATTGCTGAGAACAGAATCTATTTTAAATTGTATCCATAGGAAATGGATTCTTGGTTTAAGAGTTTTTACTTTATGAGTTAATTTTTCTTGGAATGAGTTCATAAAGTCAAGAATTATCTGTATTTGTTTTTTGTAATTTTAAATGAGTATTTTGTTCATAATGATACCATGATAGTAATTTACAACTTGTAATAACAAATCATGGTGCTGTCCAGTGCATTGTCAATCATAGTGCTGCCCATGTTTCACACAATGGGCAGCACTATGTTTTGATGCCATCAAGAATATAAATCATTGACCAACAAATAAATATTGGACAATCAAATTAATACTTGTTTGTTGAACTGTCATCACAGAAATGATGACAGCTTTATGAAAATTTATCATAACTTGAGGAAATAATCAATTAAAATGATTATTTTAGTATAATTTGGACAGATAATGGGAATTACTGAAGATGTTCTCTATTATTAATGCCAATTTAAATACTCACTTCATAGATATATTGGTGCATAATGTCTTAGATTATTATGGTACAGTAAATAAATTGATTCAAAATTATAAAAAACAAAAAATAATATTAATTTCAAAGAAATCTAATACAAGATAAAAATGTCACTAATAGGCAATAAGCAAAATCATAAAACATTTTAGATGCAAGAAATATTGATCTTGAAAGCAGATACAAACAAACTCACTCAGAAAAATGAATATTTTTTAAAATATTTATCTTAAAAAGTCAATCACAAAAAAATGAAACTTAAAGAATAAGCAAATCTTTTATTGTAAAAATATTTGCCACAAATATATGGTAGTGTTGGCTAGTTTACTAATTTTATATAAAGAAGATTGTATTTATATGAAACTACTATACTGCATAAAATATCTTTATAATTTCTAATCAAAAAACATTAATAATGTTTATCAGAAGGAAAAAATAACATTTAACTATGAATATTTTCAGTTTATTAAAGGATTATTGTTAGCTGGTTATTTCATTTTCAATGAACAATATTAATAATTTTTTGAAATGTCTTATGGCATAAATAAAGTATAAATGCTTCTTGACTTACAAAAAAGTTCAGGCAGAGCTTGTCAGTTGATATCATTATAAAATTGAAAATACTTATAGTATTTCTGTCAAATGCACATAATAATTCATCACATTTAATACAGCAATCCCTGACTTACATAAGTGGTCATTCTGCAAAAACCTCATGCAAATCGAAAAACACATATATCAGAGCATAAGTTAAAGAGTACTTAAATAGTACCTTGTACTGTGCCACAAAGATGTAACATTAAAAATAGTTGTATTAAAGAATAAGCAAGTAAGTTGTACCATAAAACAATTACTTATAATCTTGGAAGATCTAGATTCAATTCTGAGTTTCATACATTCAGGTTTTCAGGAGAGTTCTGGGTTCAGACCTAACTCATTAACTAAAAATAACTTAATAAGCCATGAAACACACATACATATGATAAATAATAAAATTAGAAGAAAAATTATTGTATCTCTGCATTATGGCTTTATACACTATGATTAGTATAGTTTTATTTTTCATCGGGAATCCTTACCTAAGTATGGATTTAAGTATGTCAGATCTATATAAGTCAAAGATTGTCTATATATATAATTGGCAGTATCAATTATTTTATACTTTCATATTATTTTATATTATTTCACTTTAAATCTAAATGATGCAAGTTTATTGTTAAATAAATTTTTATAAATCTGTTAGTTGTCTGTTAATCTTTCTTGAGGTTGGTTATTAGCTGAATCATCAGAGTTTTAAAAGCTATATGTTACATGGCTAGAATATCAAGAGACCCGGTTGGGTCTCTCGCTAATTTCAGCAAGAGAAACGACAGCGTGTCTCTATACAGGAATGATGATATTTCAGCGCCACCTAT
>WUQG02450700.1:0-12938 GCA_011317285.2 Androctonus mauritanicus | reverse complement strand
CTGCTACAGAATGTATTAAGAACGAGAGCGGCGCGTGAACAGCATATAGATACATTCAGAGCACGAGAACGAGAAAGGCAGAAAACTAGCCGCGCATTAACATATGCATCATTTTTCTGTCTGGCGTTTCAATATGCACCAGACATCCATTACTCTGCGCATTCTAAAATCGCTGTCCTTGCAGTGCACATACTATGCCGATATACTCTTAATGTTAATGAAATCGGTTGAGTGGTTTCGGAAATTAATGAAAACGAACATCGTGACACGGAATTTTTATATATATATATATATATATATAAAAGATACTAATTTATCGTATGATAACTGAGCCACAGCAACGCGTGGCTGGGTCTGCTAGTCAACTATAAAAATTTGTTCGATAATAATATTGAAACTTTAAATTTTTTATTCAAATTATATTTAATCTTTCGTTTCAGTTTTTTCGATTCCATAGTATATTGAAAGAAGAATTTTTTTTTTTTTGCATATTTTACGCCCCTTTCTAATCAGAAGAAGAATTATTAAAAGAAAACATTAACTATATATATATATTTTAAGGATTTCAATATTGTTTTACATAATATTGTATATATTTTACATTTTTGTTATTTTTGAATTTTTTTTAAAAATTAGTGATAGAATCAAACCTAATTTTACACTAAAAAAAACTTTAAAAATTTATGAAGTAGACTATAATCGTTTATAGTTAGATATGATAGCAAATTCATCTATCCAGAATTCTTCTACTATTAGTGATTTTCTTTAATTAGCATCATTCCTAAATTCCTAATTACTTCTGTTTCGATATAACATCATTAATAAACAAGGAGATTTCTCACTTTATTATTTTCTCTTTGATGTAATCTTGTTTTTAATCGAATCTTTTAAATCGGCTGTATTTATTATGGAGCATTTTTGGAAACCTTGAAACATTTTAAATCTGATTCAGTTCTTCACTTTTAAATTTTCGTGTATTTTCATTCACATAAACGCAGTACTCATCTATAGTAAGAAATTTTTTTAAACATTAATATTTAATACCCAATAGGAACTAAGCAACAAAAGTTTAAACCAAACCGTATGAAGAAATCATATAAACATATACAAATTCCTGCATGAAATATTACAGCCAGTGGTGGAACTTAAAATTTTTGGCCTTCACAAAATATTATTCGGCTCCTATCATAAAAAAAAAATTTTATCTTGATATTTTTATTAGGAAAAAAAAAAAAAAAGCAAAATTGCATCATTTAAAACACAATTGAAAATTATAATATATATTTATTTAAAATTCTTCCTCCTGGAATTTAAATTTGCAAAATTTCTAATCATATCTTTTATTTTCATATTTTTGGCTACTGCTCGTACCGCCTCACTACTCTGATTCAATGAATATGTTTCACTCTTTTAACAATTAATTTAAAAAAAAAAGCATAAAGTACAGACAAAGAAGATTTGCGCGCCCTATAATTCTTGGTTTCCCCGCATTGCAGGGCCAAGAATTGCGCCGCAACGCATTGACGGAACTACAATGCGGGGTGCATTGTAGTTCCGCCACTGCATCGATGATTACAAGCGTAAATGCAAGAACTTGATATTGTTATAAATCATCGATGTTATAAACTAATTTTGCTTTCACGACATAATCAAATATTGGACAGATGATTTTGAAGACTCCGAGCCTGATTTATTGAAGCCCATCATTCATCTAATAGCCGATCCCATATGCTTGTGATGGATATTGGAATACTTCGTTGATTAGCATTCTCCTGTTGAAAAGTGGAATAAAACAAGATATCTGAAATATTTGAAGAATTTGATATATAAATCGATATCGACTTGTATATACTGTATATATATATTTTTAAAAAATCTCATTTCAGTTTTAGATATTTTTTTAAATTTACGTTATCTTTTAAGATAAATCATATTTTATATTGCTTTTAAACATTCAAATAATTTACCAAGTTTGTTATTTTATTGAATTTTATTTAAATTAAAAATATCCGAACAAATATATTCGAAAAAAACAAGCATATCAGAAATTAGCAAATCAATTTATTAAATATTTAAAGAAGATATTTCATTGTATAAAATCGTGTGTGTGTTATTTATCCATTTAGGTTCGGTTCGAACCCCGCGTCGTAAGTTGTAAATGCCCAAAATTTATGGATTTCTCAATACTGAAGTATTAATATGACATTATGCATTATCTTAACAAACAAAGAACAAAAGCTACAATAATCAGATACAAAAATGCAGCTCCGATTGTGATACAAGAATCAGATACAAAAATGCAGCTGCAATTTTAATTTGCACATGGGCAGCCGACGGTCTAGGACCGTCGGCTGCCCACGTGCAAATTAAAATTTGCCGCCCTTTTTTACGCGCTGATGATATCGCAGTAGCGAGTGGTCAGGCCTACTATGTGCGAGCAGGCCGGGTAGGGGTTAGAGTATTGTTTACTCAAAGTTTTTGTTACATTTAGTTCAGATCTTTATTTTTCCTGCGTTGGTTGATAATCATTTCGCCGCCCACGTGCTGTGCACCACCTTGTCTCCGCTAGGATCGGTCCTGCAAAAAATGAACGCTTTTTATATATCAGAACATTTGGTCAGGGACTCAAAATCATGTAATTGCAATGATCAATGAATCAATCTAGAATTACGACGGTGACTGTATCTGCCTTCTTTGCCTGTATCGAACTATTTAATGACGACATATTGTAATTATTAAAAGTTCAATAAAAGTCACTCAAATTTATAAGATTTTTGTGAACTTTTCAAAATAATGTAGCAACTTGTTGATAAAAATCTCTTATATTTGTATAACCGAAAACAAGACCAAGCTCTTGATAAAATTAATATGCTATTTCTAATAAATTAATAAATTTGAGACTAGCAAGGATGGGGGAAAGACTATAGTGGCCATCATCTCGTTGGACGAGTTATCAATCTCTGATGTGATCAAATCCTTGGATGTCATTAACACTTATAAAACGAATTTGATGTGATCAAATCCTTGGATGTCATTAACACTTATAAAACGAATTTTAATGAAATTGGGGAATATGAGAGGATAATTATTCATAAATTATAATCTTGTTACTCCTTTATACTATATATTTGATATTTTAAATAGCCTGCATCTCTGAATTATCAAACCACAGCTGGGTTTTTCAATAATAAATACTACTGTACTTTAATATTCAATCCATAAATAAATTCGCTAAACATATTAAGAGACATTTTTTGATATAGAAAAAAAATTTCAGATAATTGATCAGAATTGTCTGAAATAATAAGTAACCTATATATATCCAACATCTACATTTTGTTTTACATTTTTAAATTGGTATTACTTGAACGGTAATTTTAAATCAGAACTAATATCGATTTTCAAAATAATAAGTACCAGATTTGATTTATGAAGATTTTTTTAGTTTCATTTAAATTAACAATTTGATCTTAAATATAAAACAAAGTCCAAACTAGCTTATTGGATCTTAAAAGAAAATTTTCTTTTAAGGTCCAGTAAGTTCTAGTTTGGATTTCAGTTTCATTTTCACATTTTGCAAAGAAATTTTAAAATGGAATAATGCATTATATTTATTAGTAATGATTTTGTATTCATATTAGTTGATTAACTATATTTTAATATGGAAAATTATAATTTTTTAACTATAAATTTTTTTTTGATGAATCTTATCATAGTGAAATTTATTATTCAAAATGCTATATTAATATATATATTGAAATATTTTTTGAATATCATCTCAGTATTTAAGCTATGCAGAAAACTGAAAATGATTTATAAATTCAAAACTTGTAGAAAATTTTAAAATTACAACACATTTACTGCTAAACATTTTGCTATCATAAAATTATGTAGTTGTTCTAACATTAATACAGTATTTTTAAATGGTGGACCTCTATCATGAAACTTGATAAAATAATAATTGGTTTAAACAAGAATACATTATAAAATTTAATGTGTACAATATGTTGCTACCTCAGGATTTAATACAGAAGAGTAATTTTGTGTTAAAAATTTTTGATTTATGAAGGAAATTTAAGAACATTATATTTTCAATTAGAAAACTGCATTCCATTGCAAAAAGAAATTAATTTTATATGAATACATCCTTAAATGGAGAGTACTGTAAAGATCTAATAATATCAAAAAATCTTAAACACAAAAATTGAATAATATATTTTTATTATTATATAGCTATTCTATTATACAGTATTAACAAATCACATTGGAAAAGCTTGCGCTAATTAAAAAATGGTGATTAAAAGCAGTTTGAAAAGGCACAGTAAGGTTCAATTTTATTATGGTCATGATGATATTAAATCTGTAAAATTTTCATTGCCTTTCATGTATTGCAAAAAAGCAATTAATTGGCAAGACTTCTATTTTCTTGGATAATATTCTAACATTTTTTTTTTTTTTTTTTATATAAAAGTTATGTAAGATGGTTTGAAACTTAACATGAATGCAATATAAGCTATTCACTATACATATTTAGTTTTCAACAAATTACTTTTTACATTTCAGTTTGCAATAATAAGTACTATAATTCACACAAATTACACTTTGTAGCAAAAAAATAATCTTCATTTAAGATATTCTTAACAATTATTTTTAAACTACAAAATATTGTAACAATTCATATTTTACTTTCAAAATCTTATATTTCTCTCTGTACAAGAAATTTGCATCTTTTTAACTTGAAGAAATTTTTGCATATTTCATCATAAAACAAATTAGAAAACTTTTTACAACTTTCTATTATAAAAAAATTATTTCAGCACCATTCACCAAAATTAGCTTCTCTTATAAATAATCTTTGCAACAGCAAGAAAGCTATTACATTATTATTATTAAAAGCTGTGCTAGATACAATTCTGAACAGATGTTCAAATGTACATATTACAGTATATCACAATTTTATTAATGATATAATGAACACATTTGTTTTTATTTTAAATTCTAATAGGCTGTTTTTATATTGTTCAATTTGGCAAGGATTTATTAATTACAAAACATAAGCAAGATTTTAATAATTGAACTAGCTTAAATAGTTTCACTTTAAAAATTATTGCAATGATATTAAAGTCAAACTATACAAAATATATTACAAAATAATTATAAAAATAATTTGACCAAAATTTCTTGAAAAAATAATCCAAACTAAGATGGTTCACTCAATCTTTAAATATATTGAACACAATGAAGCAAAAATCAAATTCAGTTCATCAGAATGATTTTGAATGCATATGGTTTGTAAAATTTTGAAATTTGTTAAAATTGGTGATGAATGAAAGCAGCATTAGCTCAAATTATGTTATAAAAACTTTTTCATTTCTTCCTCAATTTTATTATTCATCCACTGCAAAAGGAAAAAAAAAAAAACAATTATTAGGTCTTGCAATATATTATAAAAATAATTATATATATAATAAATATTTTCCAATATCAAAATTAATTAAATATATCAAATTTTTAAAGTCAAACAAAATAATTTTTTAAATGCATCAATCAACTTTTTACAATTTCTTAATAGAAAATTATTTTTAGAGATTATTGTTATAAATTAATATATTTTTATAAAAATTTATTCATTCCAACATACATAAAAAAAAGGACAAATTTACTAATACAATAAAGAAATTAAATATCATGAATTTCATATTGACAGAATGGAAATGAAGTTGAATGCATCTTTTGTGATTCAAGTGTTTATTTTTTATTGCAAATAGACTTTCAATTTATTTAATTATACATATAAATTTTATGAGAAACAAAAAATAGTAATGAGAAAAATTGTTATATCCACATTTTTCATTAAGTACCAATAGTCCTTGATTTATAACAATTCATACTTATGACAGTGTTATAATGAGTAAATTATGATTGATCAATGCAATTCTATGTTTGACTTTCTGATCTAATAGTCTGATGTGGAAAGCATCTTTTTTTATGTCTGGCTCTTTAGTTTTGTATTCTTTATGTTTATTAAGATAATATATAGTGTTCTATTAAACATTAATAGTGAAAAAAAATCCATAAATTTTGGATGTTGATGACAAACTGCCTTAACTTACAATGGTGAATTTGGTTTTGATCTCTGCCATCAAAGTTGGTGTGATCAAAAGTCATAAATCAAGGACTGTATGCATTATATTTTGGATTGACAATATGGAAATTCTAGTTTTAATATATTACATTTCCATTTATAATTCTTAAAAAACAAAATGTAAAATACAAAATCTTTTTTCCTATTAATTATTCAATTATATTATAGTAATAACTGAGAAAATAAAAATTATTTAAAGGATTACTATAATTTTTTACAAACTGTTTAAATCACTTGCTTCTTGAAAATATTAGTATGTCTCTTGTTCAAAATTAAAAATTTTGATTTTTTTTTAAATAATCCAGGAAGGAATTCATTATTGAAGGAGAAAATGATCAAAAAGTTTATTAAATGTAAGTAAAGAGTGATATTACTAGTATTTTTAATTTAGATTTTTAATCACTCATTCTTATTTTTCAATGGTTTTATTCTAACAAAAGAATGAGCAATATTCTAATTTTTAATAAAATTATAATTTTTTTGATATTAAAATATAAAATGTTAGCTGAGTTTTGTTGAGAAATAAATTTCATTTAATGAGAATAAACTCATTTGCTTTATCATTTTTACAATAAATTAAGATTTTTCAATAAACAAAAGGATTTTGATATAATTTGCATATTTTAATGAATTCTGAAAAGAAGTGATTATAAAATCAAGATCTCACAAACAATAAAATTCTGTTTATTATAATTTAAAACTGAATTAAAAATTTTTAAAATAGGAGTGAAGGAACTCTATGATTAATAAATAAAATAAATACAGAATAAATGATAATACAAATCATTTCATTTACTTAAAATAAATACACAATAATTTTTATTATTTTTGAGATCTTAATTATAATCATTTACGTATAATAAATGTTAAAAATACTTTAAAATAAAAAACAAATTTATTACCTCACATAATTCTTTTTGTTTGATATTCACTACTTTTATTGTATCTTTGCTTCCAAAAAATCCTTTCTTCTTTTTACTTTCCTGAAATATCATATTTAATTTTAAAATTTTATGAAAATATGAATTTTAATTATGTGTACATGTACACACACACACGCACACACACACGCGCGCACACACACACGCGCGCGCACACACACACACACGCACACAGTAATTATAATTCAAACACATATAGAAACAACTTGCTCTTAATTGACAAAAATATCATAAACAAGCACTATCAGCAAGCATATTTGTTTTTATTAAAACCAGTATGCTTGCTGATAGTGCTTGTTAATGATATTTTTGTAATTATAATATAAGGAGTAGTGTGAAAATAAGTTTTGCAAGTCTACTATCAATAAGAATTTTTATTCTGGAGACTAAATATATTATGGATAGATAGAGTCATTCTTAAATTATATTTCAACATAGTCCCTACTCTTATTGATATACTTTATCATGCTGTTTAACAAGGTAAAAGCAGCTTTCTCTTGTCTATATTCTGCATATGGATGAAAGTTCTAATGACTCAATTGCTAATGAAATGCTGCCCTCCCAACATCATCTTCAAAGCTGAAAGAAGTCAGGCTTGTAGAGGAATGGTACAGATGTTCTTACTGAACTTGACAATATGTTTGCTGTTGCTACCAACATATGGTTCTCAGGTTGTCATCAAGGAAGAATGTGCCATGTGCCCATTTGTAGTGGATAACTATCTATACTTTATCCATGTCTGCAACACACATTTGCTCACTGTTATGTCCTTAGAGTACTGAATGTAGACACATTCTGCACAGCACTCAATCACTTCTAATTACTGCTACATGTGTAATATGTAAACAAAACCAAACATCATATATTGTTAGAAAAAGGATATCTGTACTAGCACATAGTATATTTTCTCTCATATTCTACTAGCTCCAAAAATACATATATGCAGAACTTATTTTTAGATTATACTACATATTATTAATATTATATATTATATAATATTCTGCAGAATATTATGTATTGTTATAATTACATATATAATAATCCCTTGAAGTTATGCTGTAGGTTTTTCCAAAATAACTATATTGTTATTTGAGATGACATAAGTCAGATTTTTTTATATGCATAATGTTAAAATAGAGTGATTGACTAAGATTAGATATGTTTATTTTGTACTTAAAAAGATTTGCAAAAAATATGAAATCTGATAAATTACCGTAAATGACAATTTAAGAAGGAAATGATATTTTCTCTTGAACTATTACCAGAGCAACTGGATTATCATTAAGGTCCAGTAATGAAAATTTTGATGACTAAGTCTGACCATGGCTTAAGCAAATCAAGTATTGTTTGGTCGCAGTGCTTGGGCTGTTTAGGCTCCTCCCTCTCTACTACTAAATCAAGTATTGTGAGATAAATTCTTCTCTTAAAAACAAACATTCATACATTCTATTCCTTGCTTTGTTGTTGTTCATAACTTTATTGAAACAAAGCCCTCAAGAATTTAAATGCAGGTTCCCTTCAATCAATTTGAAATTATTATGATCTGATTTGTTGGCTCAAGTTAAAATCACAAACATGCTTTCCTCTATATTTCATTAAGAACACAGAATTTGAATTCTTTATTATGGGAATTTAGTATCTCGAATATTTTCAGAAATAATTTCCAAATCAAATTTGCTTCATATGGAGCTTTTATGTTATCTAGGCAACAAGATTAACTTTTGAAGTGATATCTGAACCCTGAATAAGCTGAAAAAACAAACTTATTCTGTCTGGATACTCTTATTATTTTTCAGCAGTATCTGTCCATGAGTTTTCTATAATCCTTGCTGATCTAGTATATTGGAAGCCTTCCAAAAATCCTTCGATATATTTTTATTGTTAAATTTTATGCCATTTCCTATTCTAATGGATACTAAGTGGCCTATGATAGTCATTGAAATACTTGCTTCTTGCAAGAATTTCAATGACTATCATAAGCCACTTATACTAGTAATAAGATCTTTCTTTCATGTTTTATATATTATTTTTCTGTTGAAGGTAACTAAATGGAAGAACTATTTCAACATTTACCATGAGACACCTGTACTGATAGTGGGTCAGTTATGAGGGGAACAATGGGTTTAATGAGCCAGGTAAACCTTTCTTGGAGAGAGAAAAATATCAAGAAAATATAGAGCCTGGAATTGAACCCAAATTTTCCAAGATAAAATTTAACATAATTCCATGTAGTTGACTTATTGTTCACTCTAAATTAATAGAAATTGCTTGGCTTTTCACCCAAAAACCAAGATTGAATCTGAGTCCTAGATTGGACAAGACAACTTATATGTATGTCAAAACTCTTAGCTTAAATATTTATTTATTGATAACATAAAACTAGTAGAATAGTAGTGGTCACTTTGCTTAAAATTGGGTCTGGGCAATGAAGTAAGTATGGATGATGTAAATGGGGGGATTCCTGTACATATATATATAGAATGTCCCATAATGGTTGGGATAATATTAAACCATGAAGTTACATAGAATCAAAAACATTCTATTTAAGAGTAATATGCACATGTTTAATCAATGAAATAAATTTAAAAAAAGACAAACAAAATTGACAAAAGCAGTTTAACATTTTCTTAAATTTTTCCACCTTGAACTATAATGTTAGATTTGTTTTTTAAATCTGTTTCATTAATTAAATATATTTCTTTTGCAATCTTTGAAAAACACTACTATAAAATGTATATTTCTCTTAAATGCAGCATTTTTGGGCTATTGCTTATAGGAACTTTTTCGTCAAAATAGATGCAAGAAATTCATTTGATTTGATTTTGTCTCAAACATTATGGGACATTATATATATATATATTTTAAATAAATATGAAATTTTAAAAGAAATAATGGAATACTTTAATTCTGGAAATTTTCAAAATTTTTACCTTTAATAGTATCTTTATTCCTTTATCAGGAACTACTTCAGTTCCAGCAATTTCTTCCCATGTATAATGCCAATCTGCAGACCATTGGCCAAATACATCTCCTTTTGCAATCAGCATTAGTCGACTGAAAATAAAAACATTTGTCTATTTAAAACATGATAAAAATTATATACAGGTAGTTCTAGGTTTATGAGTTCCCAGGTAAGTTTTTTTAAAATATGAAGTTTCAAAAAAAAAAAAAATTGAAAATATGACCCTTAATTTCAATAAATAAATGCTAACATTCATAAAAAGGCATTTCAAATCACATACATAGCTATACAATATAGTACAACGGGGTTTGTAGCAAAATGCTATTGTCTGTTATAAAATTGGGAAAAATCAAAATGGTAGCCAAAAAGCAGAAATAGCTTGCCCTCTGGTTTTATCAGCATATTATGTAAATAATTTTCATTTTTAGTTTCTGCCTAAGCCAGTAATTCATATGTCAAATCCAAAAAAGGATGATAGACAAAATTTTTAAGCTGCGCTGGACATCAACTGTGTTAGTAGGAAATAAAAGGGAAAAGCCATGGTCCCTAAGAAGAGGACGATTTTTGTGTTTTGACTTACGTTAAACTGTAATAATTACTAATTTGATGTAAATGTACCTGTTTATTGTGGATTGTAATGTGGGATGTCTTTATGATATGTATTACTTGGTCTATGTTTCATTTTATGTGTAGACATGTACTTTTATTATATATGTGTATGAGTTAAATTTGGTTTTATGGATAATATAGTAAGCTTCTTATTATATTTAAAATTTGAATTTTGATAATGGTTCTAAAGAATATTATGAATTGTATGAACTATAATATATAAGAATTTGTTTAAATAATATGTTCTGTTCTATAGATTTTGTATAGCATGTGGTAGCCATGTACTGATGAAGGACTAAAACAAAAGTCTGAAAACTTTATACAGAAAATAAAAATGTTGCTTGCTTATAGTGCTTAGTTTTTGGATTTGAGATAGAAGCAAGTTGTACCTTGAAACTTATAATTCATATGTATTAAAGCTCATCTGCTTATCTGTTAATAATAATGAAAAACAAACAAACACTTTACGTTAATAACTCACTACAGCACTTCTTGCATTAGTATCCCAATACTGCAAGAAGTGCTGTAGTGAGTTATTAACGTAAAGTGATATTAGGGAATAGCAGTAACCTACTTCTGAGTTTATTGAAAACAAACAAACATTCTTTAACGTTTATATGGCATAAATAATTTCATTATTATTATAATTTGTTTTGTTTTAAAGGCTATATTTTCATTCTTTAGATATATAAATCATTGTTTAATCATGAACTGTCAATTTTGTTGGTATTTACTTAATTTTATTGTGATTAAATTACATTGCTGAGAATGGAACTCCTGATTTTAACATTATATGTCTATGTAAACATTGGTTTACTAGTTCTTACTTTACATGCAGTTTCTAGGTCCAAATTAATTTATAAAGTCAGGAACTATCTGTATTATCCATTTATTATGCAACTTAACAATGAATGCATTTTCAATTTATGAATATTCTCTTAGACCATCTATCATATATTTTTAGACATTTGATAATTGAATGAAATATCACTAGTTAGTAATCTTATAGCTTTCTTGTTATATATATTTAAATTAATTTAATAAAGTCCTTTATAAAATGAGTTTTTCACAAGATGAATATATATTTATTTTATAAAATTATTACCTAGCTCAAATTCATTTGAACAATATCAGGATGCATTTTATGTAAAAATTTTAAACCAACATTTATGTAATAAGTTTACCCACTCTGAGTTGTTCAGTATTTTCACAATGACTGAAAACATTGCTACTGAAAAGCAACAATTCTAATTGAAAATAAACTGGATGAAATTCATGCATCTCTTCTAAAATCATATTGAAAATTTTTACAAAGCTTTAACAATAATATGATTTATATTATTTGAAAGTGAATAGTTACAAAAACAGCAAATTTTCATATTTTTTCAATCCAGCAGGTGACAAGTCAGAAGTACTAGATAAAACAGTGGAGACAGTCTAATGCAGTAGTTCTCAACCTGTGATATGTGTATCACTGGTGGTATGCAAGATATGACTAGTGGTACATGTATAATCATGACTTCCTATTTGCATGCAAGGTATATTTTTGTTGATAATGAAATTTTTTGAATTTTGAGTTTGTGGTATGCATTTATTAAAAGGTTGAGAACTGCTGGTGTAATGCATTTGATTTTGCTAATTTGGTTTTGAATATATATATTGAATAATTTTTTTTCTGACAAAACAGTGTTTCATTTGAATTGTTATGTAAATAGCCATTACATTAGAATATGATTCACTAATAATCAAACATTAAAAATGCATTTTTAAATTTTATCCAAATAACAACAAATTGTAAATAATAACTAACTTTAGAATATGGTGAATTTATCTACTGATTAAATCAATTTTTGACTAGTTATCTCTCTCTCTCTCTCTATACAGGGTGTCTCACAAATAACCGAACATAGAAAAAAGTTGAAGTCTGAAAGATCACTATTTGCGCAAGTCCATTAGGTAGTACGGGCAAAACGATGCTCTACCATAGGGAGGGAAACAAGCGATGCATTCTCACATAGAACGCATCGCTTGTTTCGATATCGATGCTAGATGTTCCATGCATTTATTCGTACTTCCATAGTACGAATAAACGCATGAAACATCGCTAGCATCGATATCGATTATTTGAAGGAAAATCACATATATTACGATTTTCATCGAATAATACTGTAATAAAGTGAATGTGTAAGACGAAATTAACTTACAAGATAAAAACGTAAAAATTAGTAATCTGTGAACGTGAACAATTAAACGGAATGATGATTAATAATCATTCCGTTTA
>WUQG02450689.1:0-12938 GCA_011317285.2 Androctonus mauritanicus | reverse complement strand
TAGTGTTATGTATGTCTTGGGATGTAGATCTAGTGTTTTGAGGCTTTTGTGTAGAGTGTGAGGAATTACTCCTATTGCGGATAGAATGATAGGTATTGTGACTACCTTATTATTATTAATATGTAGATCTAAACTTTACTTTTTCAGAAGAACTTAGATATTCCGTAAAGCATGCAACTATTGCAGTTCTTGGTAAATTCAAAACTTTTTACAAGAATATCCTAAATTCATTTTTTTTTTTTAAAGTTACACTCTCGCATGTATGTGCACGACAGTTCTACCTGAAGTAGTTACTTTCGCAAATTCATATTGGAAACGAAAATTCTCCTAGTAAAAATATATAAAAAAAATCTTTAGAGTTAGTTCGAATATTCTTTGATACAACTACCGATTTGTAAGTTCATCTTTACGTAGAAACCCCCCAAAAAATGTGCAAAAAATTCAATTCGACAACTTTCTACTTTTCTCCACTTGCGTAATAACAAAGAATAATATTCGCTTTACTTGCCTCTTATCTGTTTTTTTTTAATTTTTATATATTTATATATTTATTTATTTATCAGTTAGTTCCTTCCTTTTAAAATTCCGTCTAATCTCCACCGGTTAGTAAGAAGATATCAACTCTTACCAATTGTTATTTTAAGAAAAATAAAAATACTGTACTGAAGTTAACTAAGATATCGATTGCTGGGATTAAGACAAAATTCTGCGTGATCTACAGTAAAATCTCGAGTAAATTAAACAGGAAAGATGCTAAAACTGTTCGTAATAAAGGGGTTTGCGCTTCTCCCGGAGAGAGAGAGAAACTGAGGAAGAGAGAGAGAGAGAGAGAGAGTGGGAGAGAAGGAAGAAAAAAAAGGAAAGAAAGAAAGAAAGTCGGTGGCGCAGATCGATTAGCGCGAAATTGGAAAAAAGGGTAGTTTCTATAGGTTCTTTAAGCGTTTCGGTATGGCGACAAATTTCAACTAGTTGGCACGACGACGATGATGAGCAATGTTAGAGCAGCTGCTTTGAGTTGGATTGGCCTTGGATACACACCTGCCGTCTGCAACTATGGTGTCAGTGGCGCCCTTCTTCTGGTGTCGCAACTGGATTCGCATCTGGCGGAAATCGTAACACTTTCGGGGACGAACTCTTACTTCTTTACAGCTGTCCACAAGGACGGAGAAAGTGCAACATTCGACCTCCGTCATCCTAGAAAAAAAAATAAAAACAAAATAATAATAATAATAATAATAACAGAAATATAAAAATAAATATAAGAGCAAGCGAGCGAGAGAGAGCTAGAGAGAGAGAGAGAGAGAGAAAATCGCACAACTTCCGTTGCAAGACGACACGTTGGATTATATACTGGGAATGCATCCTAGAGGATCGGCTCGTTTTAAAATTAAATGCAGCGATTGCAAAGCGAAATCTGTTTGCAATTTTTACTTAATGCTTGACTTACGGCACGGTTTTTGCAGTGTTAAAATTTGTATCGGCGTTTAAAAACACTTCAAAATCGATAAGAAAGCTCAAAACGCCCAATTTATATCATCTACAATTTAACCGATTTGCTTATCGAAAATTTTTTGCAGGATGTCTTAAAAATTCTACAATTACTAGCATTAAAGTATCAGCAGTTTTTGCACTAAATCTGCTCTAGTTTTTTGTTTTTTATGCAACGAATCACGAAATTTTCGGGATTTTCGTATATTTTTAAATTGCATTTACAGTTTCTTCCAAAATTATTGGAAAATTATATTAAATTGCATATTTTATATAATTGTTTCCGGCCAAAATTGTGCACTGGCAACAGTTACGATTTTTTTTTTTTTTGTTATTCGTTTAACGCCATCTGTTAGAAACCGGGAACATTAAACGAAACGAGCGGAGTTCGACGTAAAATTCGACACCCTAACCAATTTTAAGAATTTGAATAAAAAGATATAAAGTTATATTTTTATATAAAAATATGCAAATATTTTAGTCTAAAATGCGTCGCATCTTTCCTGTACGCGTAACAGCGGCGATAGAATTCCGAAATCGTTCTTCCGCAGTTGAAAATCTATCATTACGCGTACGCCATTTTATTCTTGGGATGCGTCACTCGATTTGATTTACATCTAAATCAGTCCAGTCGATTTTATTTAGCGAAATGGATGAGCGTATCGATCTTATACGAAATTAACAAATTTTGATACTGAATATATATATATATATATATATATATATTTTTGAGGACTCCAAAGCTGGGTATCATTATTCTGATCCAATTTTTATGTGTTTTTTGTATAACAAAATTTGATTCGCTCGACGATATTTTTATAAATGAAAATTAGATTGTGCAAAAAAATATCTCAGATCTCACGCGTTGCAATCTGGAATTAGACGACCTCCTTTACATCGATGTTTAAGGTAGTAAATTTGCACGCAAAAGTAAAACATGCTCTCCTAGTTAGCTATAGCTAAAAATACGGGGACCAAGTCACAATATTAAATCCGAAAAGCAGATGTTTGCAGTTGTAATTAGGAACATACGTATTGTTCCATTCTGGTATGCCACCCGCGAAGATAAACTAACATAGGGCAAAAAAAAAAAAAAAAGCAATAATTTCTTTCTTAAAAACCGAAGAAAACTAAAATCTGTACTGAAGGGGTATATTTTCTAGCAGTGAAAGTAAAGCGGTAGCGTTGAATCAATACGTTTGAGCAGAGTTGCGATCGACTCAAATTTTCGCAATAAATACGAAAAAAATATATAATTAAATGTGTCTAAATAACACTATTAGTGGTAACAACAATTTTAATTGCTTCGGACTCGAATCGGTTTGAAAAATTCTAGCAAAATTGGAAAAAATTCGCAATATCGGGTGTCATTTATTATTTCGGCATTCGAGCGTTAAAGTTTAGCGCATTCAATAGGTTATTAAGTGATCAAATTCTAATGAAATACATTCTGTTTCCAATATTTTGTTATAACATTGTTAAAAACAGTTTTGCAGATCTGGATTCGTTATTGATTGGTAGTACTTTCGTGATGCAGCGCGTCTTGTTTGGAAAAATATAATTCGCCGTGTTTGTTTTGCTTACTTTTTCATGATTTGATAACGCTATCTAGATACTTCAGCGAAAAACGAGCGCTTTTCGGGTTTTATTCTTCGGGTAAACTAGCGTAGAGTATCCGAAAGCGCGTTCGAATTTTAGAATTCGTTTGCTGTCGTGCGATTTTTTTTTTTTTTTTGCATTAAAACTTTCGACAAGCGAAAGAATATGCAAAAATTAATCATGTGCGAGGTGATCAACATTTTCGGTATAGCATAACACAGCAGTAACGCATAAATGCGTGTCGGAAACTCGAGTCTTTACCCTGACATTGCCAGTATTACACGCGACATTTCTATTTATAATTTTTTTAAAATATCGACTGCAAATTCTGTGTATAAATATATCGCTAAGCGTGTTAATGTACGTATGATCTGCACGATATGTATGCACGCGTTTTTTAAAATATTTTTAATACCGTTTTGCAAATATCTGGTTGGCTAAGATTGTTTGAATTAATTTCTGTAGAGTGCAGTATAAGAATTTGAGTTATCAAAACAAATTTCCGTTTTTGTTCTTATTAAATTATACCTTTTCTAATGGAAAAACAGCAGTTATTTTTGAAAGTACTAACTGCATTAATTTACAATCCAGTAGATTTGAATGCAATATACTTCCATTTATCCTAGGTGAATAAAAGTTTGCACTCAATTATTCTTTTTATAGAAAGTAATTCATAATATTCATTTGCTTTAGTGTATCAACACGCGTTATACAGATAAATTTTTTTATTTATTGTATAACTTTACAATTATTCGAGTAATCGGTTATAACTACGCTGAGTCTTGTGCAGTAAAAAAAAATAAAAATAACTAATAATTCGAGCGTTAGATCATCGTTACGTCTGCATTTTAGCGATTGCATGCAATCTCTAGACACCCCAGACATGCTATGTTATAGTGATGCGTTCAGGTATGGGTTTATGATTAATTTAAATACATAGATGGAGTCTGAACCGAGAAAACTCATGAAGGTGACATTCCTGTTCTTAGATTGGAATCCTGTTATCAAAGATTCAGAACAGGTTAAACAATAAAACAAAATTTACTTATCTCTATAGTTTTAACTACCAGTTACTGTTAACTACTTTTTAACAGTTTGGAATGAGGAGGAGAAATGCTTGCATTTATGATCAAGGTTACAGTAATCTAGCTTTTTTATTTTATTTTTTATTTTTTTGTTAAATGTGACGAAATTCAATAAATTTTGTTTGTTAACCTTTAGAAGATTAGCTAAAAAGCGATAAATAGCGAAAGTTATGTAACTTTTGACCAGTAAAAACTAAACAGATTGAAAGCCCAATATGATTGTTATTAAAGTAGTTTGGTTCCAAATCTATCGGAGAATCTTCGTGCTTTACACATTTTAATCCAAGTCTCAAATCGAAAACTTAATTAATGAATGTTAAAGAAAATTTAAATGAAAAAGAAATTAAACTTATTCCGAAATCTTAATATGAAACCACTCAAAAATTTGGAGCAAAACTGCAAAAAAAAAAAAAAAAGTCTTGTACGACAAGGAATGTAACTGGAACTGGAAACCATAATCGTGAATCTATGACGTAATTTAGAAGAAATGATAAAAAATAATTAATGAGTTTGATGTTAAATATTATCTAATCAGTTTAATCATGGCTGCAAATCATTAAGATGCGAAAATTGTATAGTAATATCGGCCTATTCGCTGACTAAACGAACTTATCATTGTTTACTAGTAACTAGCACTATAAGTTATTAGTTACTAGTACTATAGTTATTATAAGTTACTAGTACTAATTACTAGTAATTATAAAATAAAGAATGTATTATTGTTGAGTAATATATTAAAAATTCTGTGGAATATTTGAGCCGATTTAAATGCCCTGATTTTTTCACTATAACCTCAGTTTAAAATGTCTCTAAGATTAAATTATATGCATAAAACTAGAACGCTCTGCAAGAAAACTAAAAAAAAAAAAAAAAAAAAAAAATACTCTAAATATTGCTTCTCGATGGTAAAATGCATGAAAACATTTTTGATTCCTGTGAATGTTTTCATATTTATAATAGATTATTCGTTAGTAGAACTTATAGTACAAGTTCTACTAGCGAATAATCTATTAATAAATGAAAACATTCACAGGAATCAAAAATGTTTTCATGCATCCTTCTTTTGCTTTATCATTGAGAAGCAATATTTATATTATTCTTTTTTTTTTAGTTTTCTTGTAGAACCCTCTAGTTTCATGCATATAATTCAATTTTTAAACATATTTATAATAGATTATTCATAAATAGAACTTATAGTGCTAGTAAACTAGCAACTAATTACTAGGTACCATAAGTTGTACTTACGAATAATCTATTACAAATGAAAATATTCACAGAAATCACTAATAACTAGTATACTATTAAGAAGTGATGCATGAAAACATTTTAAACTCCTGTGAATGTTTTCATTTGTAATAGATTATTCATAAGTAGATTATAGTACCAATAAACTACTGAGTAAACACTGAAGTGTCTACTCAGTAGTTTACTAACTAGTAATTAGTTGCTGATTTATTAGTACTATAAGTTCTACTTACGAAAAATCTATTAAAAATATGACAACATTCACAGGAATCAAAAATATTTCTATGCATCACTTCTGCTTTGCCATCGTGAAGTAATATTTAAATTATTCTTTTTTAATTTTCTTGCAGAGCACTCTAGTTCATGCATATAATTCAATCTTTAGAGACATTTGTAATATATTATTCGTAAGTAGAACTTATAGTACAAGTAAACTAGCAACTAATTACTAGTTAGTAAACTACTGAGTAGACACTTTAGCATCTATTTAGTAATTTACTGGTACTGTAAGTTCTACTTACGAATAATCTATTACAAATATGCCTAAAGATTGAATTATATGCATGAACTAGAGTGTTCTGTAAAAAAACTAAAAAAGAATAATTTAAATATTACTTCATGATGGCAAAGTAGAAGTGAATGCATAGAAATATTTTTGATTCCTGTGAATGCTGTCATATCTGTAATAGATTTTTCGTAAGTAGAACGTGTAGTGCTAATAAACCAGCAATTAATTACTAGTTAGTAAACTACTGAGTAAACACTTTAGTATCTTCTCAGTAGTTTACTAGTACTATAAGTTCTACTTACGAATACTCTATTACAAATGAAAACATTCACAGGAGTTAAAAATGTTTTCATGCATCACTTCTTAATGGTATACTAGTTACTAGTGATTCCTGTGAATATTTTCATTTGTAATAGATTATTCGCAAGTACAACTTATAGTACCAGTAAACTAGTAATTAGTTGCTAGTTTACTAGTACTATAAGTTCTACTTACGAATAATCTGTTACAAATAAAAATATTCGCAGGAATTACTAGTAACTAGTATATTATTGAGAAATGATGCATGAAAACATTTTTAACTCCTGTGAATGTTTTCATTTGTAATAGATCATTCGTAAGTAGAACTTATAGTATTAGTATACTAGAACTTATAGTACTAGTATTAGAATTTATAATACTAGTATACTACTGAATAGATACTAAAGTGTCTACTCAATAGTTTACTAGTACTAGTATACTAGAACTTATAGTACTAGTATACAACTGAGTAGATATTTAAAGTGTCTACTCACGTCAGTAGTAATTAATTGCTAGTTTACTAGTACTATAAGTTCTTCTTATGAAAAATCTATTATTATGCATCACTTCTTCTGCTTTGCCATCTTGAAGTAATATTTAAATTATTCTTTTCTAGTTTTCTTGCAGAGCACTCTAGTTTTATGCATAATAAATCAATCTTGGGGTCATTTTAAAAACTGAGACTATAGCGAAAAAAATCAGGACATTTAAATCGGCTCAAATATTTCACAGAATTTTTAATATATTACTCATCAATAATACGTTTTCAATTTTATAAATAATTCTGAAAGAGTATAACGCGCGTTAGTGAGTAAAAACAAAGAAATAAAGTTTGAACTCGTATCTAACTTAAGAATTGAAGAAATTTAGCGCTTGAATCGGTGATTTTTTATTAACTGTTAAAGATTATGTTTTTTTTAGAATGTAACTCTACTGAACAGTTGGATAATTACAGATCTGTCGTTTCTATTGTATACAATAATAATCTGTTTTATAGAGACACGCAAACAACACTTCAAAGTAAGACACTTTAGTATCTACTCGGTAGTTCGTTTACACTTAAAACATTTATTAAGGTTTTTACATGCCTAGAAAGTTGCAATATGTCACGAAATACGATTTTTCAACTATTGCTTTAAGTATCCCGCTGTTTTTTTAAATTTCAGAAATAATACTAATTGCAAAAACACAGTAATAAAGTTTCGAAAACAGGCGTAAATTTACATCTGTTAACAATAGCAGAGGTTGTAAGTATTACGTGTTTTCGCGTGTTGTAATGAAAGAGAATCGCAACTGCGGTAGATTAATATCGCACACAACATACGATAATAACCACAAGCGTAAAAACTAGGCAAGCCACTTAAATCTACGAACAAGTCTCTAAACTAGCGTAAATCCCATATGGTAGTTGCATAACGGCCGCCATCTTTTCTACACTCGATCATTATTAGAATATCTCTTACAACAAAATATTATCTTAAACTATTCGCGTATTTTGAATCGTGTTCCCTATAGACCTCGTCCAGTTTCTCCCGAACGTTATGGAAGATTAACGGGCACTTTACGTTCCTTTTTTCGTATTTTCGTCTACGGAATTTGCAGCGAAAAATTGTCGCAAAGTTTACTTTCGGTAATTCGATTTTCGCAGACTTTTCGCATCCCTTATACGTACATCGGTACAGAATCGACGGCGTTAAACGTGTCTGTATATTTACGCTTAACGGCATTTAGATTTAAAATTTACGATTTAAACAACTTATAAACTGCACGATTAACGCTCATTTACGCATAAAATGGAAGGATTTTCGGCCTCCGTTCTTCACCTACTCGCGTTTGCTTTTAGTCGAGTATTATTCGATTGCGAACCAATTTATATTCAAAATATAACTGCAAAAAATGTGGTTTGTAAATAGACATATACGGGACGTGAAAGATTTTACGGTTTTTTTTATTTTTATTTTCTACGAAATCTTAGACGATCTTATTTCTAACGGGTAACATCATTTACATTTTGGATGAGAAGGTTTTTGGGCGATTCTATTACCAAATATAACGCCTCTTCACTCGATGACTAAGTTGTTTTTCGAAGGGCGGACAGGAAAATAATGTCCATTATGTTTATGACTCAAGTTTACCTTATTTTCTTCTTGAACGAGTTATTAAGTAAAAATTTTCTACAATTTTAATATTCGATATGTGCAAAAATAAAATAATCGATTGTACGTCTGCATCTTGCGCGTCGCCATCTAGTAACGGGAAACGGAAACATTTTATCGATTTTGTTCTGATTCTGATTGTTTTTTTTTAAGTTTAAAATTACGTAATAATGAAAACTTTTAAAATTTTCTAATCGTAAAAATATTATTTAATGCATTTATTATTTTATTTATTTGTTTTTAATGAAAGATCTTTGTTTCTGCTTTAATTAACACGTAATTAAAGGCTACAATTATTACGTCAGTATTTAGAAAAATCGTATTAATAATAATATATGTCTTCGGACCAATAACAATGTTTAATATAACGTAAAAATGTAAAATTATGCATTGTAAAAAGTTATTGGTCGTTATTGACGGTGGCGCCGACTAGTGTTGCCAAGCTTCATTAACTTTACCAGAATTTTTTTTTCTACATATAAACACGCGACAATTTTGTTTTTTCTTTTTGCCGACATGATAATCTTTAAAAAAATATTAATAATTTTGATACATTTATTAATTGATTTTTATGCGTAATTTCCGTATTATTAAGTAATGAGAAATTTATAAATAAGAGAGTACCGTTAAAAATCGCGCGACGACGTTTTTGATTAAGTTGATTTAAAAAAAAAAATGTTTCTAATTTTTATCGAAAGAAAAATGGTCTCAAAAATTAATTAATTTCCGCTATCAATTTTTTTTTTACCTGGAAAATTTCGTATTGAAGACACGTGAATAAGAGAGAATCGAAAATTCGCAAACAAATTTCTCATTTGATGAGATCGAACCTCGTATAACGCAAAATGCAGTTCATTTTTTAAGAGAGCGACTTTTGTATTCGCGATTTTTTTTTCTTTTCATTCGAAATTACGAACAGACAGGCTTGTGAACTTTGTAGAAACGGATACAACGCGATTTTTTAAATAGCGTAAAAATTAATCTTTTAGTCGAAAACAGAGAAACTCGAAACGTAAAAAGTAACTCTGTATAAAAAAATCAAAACTTCTACAAACGCGTTAATTTTTAGTGCATAAAACTGGCGAGAATATTACAGATCATCCCAAAAGTCAGTGGTGTACCAAGGGAGGGAGGGAAAGGGCGGACCGCCCCGGGCTTCTCTCTAATCAGGGGGCGTCCGAAGAACCGTAAGTTATGCCCTCTTTTATATTCCTACGTATATGTACCTATATGTAGGAATATAAAAGAGGTCATAACATTTTGTATGGTGATCATTCCAATGGGGCCCCGGGCCTCGATAGCTGTAGATCCGCGCTACCAAAAGTATTGTCGTTTTTAATATTAAATTTCGAAAGGATATAAAAGATAAATCACTTATTAATTTAATAGAATAAGGCCATCTCAATAAAGCTTTAAAAACATGTTTAGACAAGCTCAGACGCGTTTGAACAAGTACAGTATAAAAATGATATTACTTTTCTGATGATCTGATACAATGAAAAAGGTTTCAAACACGTTAATTTTTATTCTTAAATAATTTTGATAACAATAATGTCCCGATTTAACGCTTGATACGTACGGCATCTGGGATATAACGAAAGTTCTTTTTAATGGGTATAAAAACGGACTTGAATCTTTTTTCAATTACATATTGGATTTTGCATATTTATAACGGTTATTTTTAGAGATTAGATCACAGGTTCTTTAAAATTAAATGCTAGAAGATGATTTGTGATAATTATAACATTCTTTCTTTACCAAAGTTCTCATAGTCCCTCCATACTGCGTTACAAAATTTATCAGTATGTTACACATCTTATGATTATCATGAAAAAAATCTTTCTCGTAGTACAGATAATATATAGGAAAAACTTAATAAACCTCCATCTTTTAACGGTTTAGTGATGGTTTCTATTCTGTTATTCGTCGTTTTAATCTAGATTAATAAGTTTTGCGTCATTCTCACTGTTAAGATTGACATAAATTCGTTTTGATTGCACAAAAATAATACATGCCATTTTTCATTTCTTATGAACAATCTTTTGAAAAATTTTTACACCACATTTTAATTATTTTGTTGGCATTCGGGATATTTGCTTATCCATTAAGTTTCGACTGGATTTGTGTAGCTGTGTTTTACGCTTGCACCGGGCGTGTTACGTATATTATGACGCATTCACATAATTTTTCTATAGAAAAATATTATTTAATTTTATTTTTTAATGGTTCCATCTTTAGCTTTCACTTCAAGCCGTAGATGCTGTATAATTTAGCCCTGGATTGTTTCCTCCGTTTTCTATCAGAAAGCAAATTATAAAATTTAATTGCTAAATATTGATATGATATTTAAAATATTCGAATAAAGATAATTCGCTATAATTTTCTCTTAAATTGAATTCTCCAACTTGGGTTTGTGTATTGACGCGTGATGCTCGCAACGCGTTAGAAAGACGTTAAAAATAAATGCTTAGTCTCGAAAATATAACGATTTTCTGTATACAAATAGAATATTTAATGTTACAGCTTGTATAAAAATATATATAGAGGGGAATGTACCTGGTTGCATCGTAAAATTTATCACTCTACAAAATCGCAGAAACACATATAAAGAGGAGCATATGTCAGATGCGCCAGCTGATGAACACAGTTGTTTGTGTGTCTGTCTGCTGAGATCCAAATTTAGCTAGGTTTTAAAACAAATCTTATTGTTCTATTATTATAAATCTATAAGAAAGAAACCTGTAATAATTCTTCTCGTTATATAAACTGAAATATAAAAGATAAGAGTTCCTAAAAGTTAAAAACATATTTTTATTCGTACAGAAACGGCTCTGAAAAAAACCAAATCATTCTGTAGTCTATAGTCGCCGCATTGGATTAATTCGCAGAACAAGATCAGCTCTATTTTTGGTATTGGCCATAAAAAATTTCATGAATTAATCTTCAATTGCTAATGATTTTATTTAACTCGTCTCAGGTAGGAAAACGAGTTAAATAATCACTCGCAGTTGGAAATCGATTAATTCACGAAATTTTTTGTGGCCAATACGAAAAATAGGAGAGATATTTGAGATATTGGTAGTGAATACGTCGGTTAAAACTTTTCAACCTTCGCCATTTTTTAAATGGCGTCAAGATCACCTTTAACAGCAGAAAACACACATATAGAATTTCACGAAAATCCAGTAATTAGTTCAAAAGTTTTTAATTCAAAAATATAATCGTGGTGATTTTAAAAAAGTTTCACTCTTCTCGGAAAGTAGGTTAAAAATTCACAATGAAAATTGAAAAATTGTTTAAAAAATGTATTCATTCTGTACGTGATCGTCCTAATTTATCCCCCCCAAAAAACTCTTCAAAAATTTATACTAAATTATTAAATTCTTTTAAACTACTACTTATATATACTACCTTTATATATCCGCTCAAAACGGGTGGGCTAAAATGTAGATCCAACCTAGAACTGCCACAAATTATGGTAATGCAGTTACTGCTAGATCTACTCATCAAACGTTTCAAAATTTAAGTACTGTACATATCTATATCATTAACTTCTAGATATTCTGAAGTTGTATCGTTTATATGGCTCAGTTTAGACAACTTTACAATGTCTCTTACATATTGGGCCGGTGTATAAACGAAGACTAATTTAAGCCGGGACTAAGCAAGAAACTTGCTTTAGTCTTGGTCTGTTTGCTTCGAGTCTAAATTTGGCTTGTTTAAACTAAGATTAAGTATTGGTCTAAGCATTAGACCAATACTTAATCTTAGTTTAAACAAAACAAATTTAGACTCGGCGCAGGCTAAAGCAAGTTACTTGCTTAGTTCCGGTTTAAATTAGTCTTCGCTTATACAACCGGCCCATTAAGTTTGAATAACACGAACAAGATGTATATATAATAAAAGTTTTATGCAGTATTAAGCGCAGATTCCTGCATAATTCATCTTAACTTTAATAATTCGCTTATCACGATAAAAGAAACTACCGAGCTGCCTAATTTTAAAAGACAATAATTAAATTAAGGAATAATAATAATAATAATAATTGCTTACTTACAAGTCATACGACAGTCATAAGTTTTCTTCCTTTAAAATTTCCGTTTTGTATATCATACAGAAATTAGATTTACTTGTTAGTTTCCTTTGATATATTCAAAATATATTTAAAAAAAAAAAACAAAAAAACCGTTCAGAATATCGAGTTTTAACATTAAATCTTAATTTTATTCTAAGTTTATCGTCAAGTGATGTTTTTGCGAAGTTTATCCATCGAATGTGTAGGATTACGTATAAATATAAAATGATATTTAGCTAATGATGCAATTTTGATTTTTAACAGATTAAAACGCTTGTGAAATTTCTTTGCACTTGTATGCAGTGCATAACGGCATCTTTTGCCGTTATGCACTGCATACAAGTGCAAAGAAATTTCAAAGCTACAGTATACAGTATGCAACAGCTGTATAAATACACTGTATACAGTACATATATATTTAATAATGTACTTTATATACGTTTCTGTAAATGCAGTATGTACTGTATATACTATAACGTATT
>WUQG02450678.1:0-12938 GCA_011317285.2 Androctonus mauritanicus | reverse complement strand
GTGCTGCATGTGGTATTGGGTGTAGTGTCAACATAGTATCTCATGGCCAATTAGAGTAATGTAGAAAATGTTTTAGTTGTTTATGTACAATTGTGGATGATTTTCATACATGTCATGTTTTTGGTTATAAATTCAAAAATTTATAAAAAAAGTAAAAATTATTGAAATGAAAAGAAAACATAACAGTAAATATATTTTATTAAAAAAAATGACAATATTTTAATAATTTTTTGTCACTTTTTAACTAATTAATTAATTAACTAAATTAATTAAAATTTGCATAATAATTGGTTTTTAATCGATAATTTTTTAAAATATTATCCGATTTTTCTTGATTCATACCATCTTTTATTCACAAGACTTGCTGCTATCAGAAATAATAAACATTTTGTTGGATGGCTAAGATTTCATATTAAAAAATCATGTTTTTTCCAATCTTATAAAATGAACGAAAAATCGTGAAAGAAATAAAATTCAGAAGAATTTGTTGCATCATTAGAATTGCAATAAAAAACTTAATATATTGTGAAAATTTGTGTCAAAAAATTTTGATGAAAATTAAACAAAATTTCACAATTTACATTTTTTTTTTTTTTTTTGCATATTAATAAGGCTTAATTAGAAAAAATTGCCAGCACACAAGAGGTTAAAGACATATTACATTCTGTATTAGCTTTCTTTGGAATACAAGAAAATACATTTCCTTGTATTTTAAATTTCCCAGGATTTTGAATCAATCTATTTATTATATAAAAATATTCCAATATTCCTTATGCACCAACATTCTTATGAAGTGAAATGTAAACTGTCTTCAGTAATGAAGAACTTCATCAGTAAATTGTATTAGCCATTATAATTATTATTTTAATTGATCATATCCTCAAACTTTTGATCAGTTTTTTTACAATTGCTATTATTACTTTGACTGGCACTTATTAGCCACTAGTTTAATGAGTTAGTTTAGTTTAGTTTAATTTGATTACATTAATGTGATAGCATCCATTGTATCAAATGTGAATGTCACTATGAACAAAAAAATTTATTTAAAATTGTACAACAAAACAAAAAAAAATTTTGTACAAATTCTTGATTGTGTGTTGTTGTAAGTATTATACTTAATTATATATTTTGTTGTAAGTAAAACTGTTATAACAAGCATTATGGGACTAGGAAGAATTATTTGTTATAAATGTTATTCTTTATATCTGAGAATGCAAAAATGTCCATACACTTATGAATTATCTTGCATATATTTTTTGATATCTTAATATCTTATTTTTCCTATTTAATTTTTTTTGTTTATTCTATTTTTGAGAAAAATATAGAAAAGGAATATTATATAAAATTTTCATATTTATAAAAATATTCTATTGGTTCAAATATAAAAAGAAAATAAAAATTATACATTGTTATATGCAACCATTTCTTCACTTACAAAAATAATTGAGACAAAAGCTTTTTACCTGACTCAGATTTTACATAAGTCAGGAAAATAATTTTTTAACAAGAATTCAGAATCAAAAACTCCCAAGGTAGGCAGACTATGGTGATAGCACTTACACATTATGGCACAACATTGTTTCTTCATTGAAAAGGAGGCAATGCTGCATGGAATGATATTATACCAGTAGTATAGTACGTAATTACAATATACAAAAACATAAATCAAGAAATATGAAATTTTACTAATGTAAACTAAAACATGTTCAAACTTTTCAATCTATAAATACAGGCTCTATATTTGGAAAAAAAAATAACAGATTTGTGGAATATATTTTATGTAAAATCTAATTTGTATAAGTTGGGGAGAGGCTATATTTTGAATTCAAAAATAAAAGTTAAAATTTATATAAGGTTGTTTATTTGCTCTCTGTTCATTATTGTAAGTCTACCATGTTGTTTACAACTACAATTATAATTAATCTTCTTCTTAATTATTTCAGTTTCCATGCATAATATTATAAAATGCAATTTAAACTATAATTTATGAATGTTATTTCTGCTTAAAATTAAACAAATTACAGTATCAAAAAATTATTGTATTTTCCCTGGACAAATTTATAATATGCACATTATATGCAATGTAAAACTTCTATTGTTTAGATAATGCATAATAATAATTTTTATTGATATTTAGTATAAATAATTCTGTATCATTATATCAACAAAAAATACAATGCATTGATGAATTATAGTCAATATGTTAATATTGACTATGACATAGATGTCATAGTCAATATTAACATATTAAGTCATATGTCATAGTCTATGACATATTGACTATGACATAGAATTTTGCACAATAGATGGAATGGTAGTGCAATCAGTCTGTTGACTGATTGCACTACCATTCCATCTATTGTGCAAAACTCAATTTTTGTTTTATTTTTCTCTGTTTTAATTTATTATTTAAATAATGTTTGTATTAAAAATTAAAAATAATGGTAAATTTTGTTTTAAAATTCTTGAAAATTATTATAACTATTAGGAGTTGCACTGATAGAAAATTGGCTAATTATATTTTAAAATTGATTTGATTACAGTCTAAAACTTATTAATGGCATGATCAATAAAATAAGTAATGTTAACTAATATCTATAATAATAATAATAATAATAATAATAATAATAATCGGTATTTGTTAACATTTTTATGATGCAAAATTAGAATTCTGTTCTTATGTTAAATTTCATTAAATCCCAGATTGCATATTTCTGTTTGTAATTTGATATTTCTAATTGCTCTGTTAGGGTAATTTTATCTCTCAAACTTTTATTGTAATTTAGTATGGCCCTCTACTGTTGTTAGATGAATTTTAGCCATATTTTTCAAAATTTTTTAATATATAAATTATTGAAGGGAAGAAATAATGAACATTAGAATTTTTGCATATTATTGAATGATAACTTTCAAAAATTGTTTATAATCCATCATTTCTATTCAATTATTTGATTTTATTTAATATTCTGGAAACATTTTTATTAATTCAAAAGTTTTATTTTTTATTTTGATTTTTTGCATCATATACAGTAAACTTGAAATTACATTTTAGATCATTCCAAAACTGGAGACATTACTTGAGACAATGTAAATTGAATCAGATTTTTCCATAAATGTAATGTTAAAATAGAATGATTGTTGATTGGTTCCAGACAAAATATTTTGATCAAGAAAATCAAATATACTTAATCTATATTTATGAAAGATTTATAATAAATATGAAAACTGACAAATAAAATGACAATTTAACAAAATGAAGAATTGACATTCTCGCTTGAACTATAGTAGGGCATCTGGATAAGTTACTAGTCTAATAATTAAAATTATAAAGAACAAGTAAACCTTAACCATAGCTTACATAAATCAGCCATGCAGATCCAATAAGTCCAATTCCCTTAATTAATTTTGAGATTGTCATGATTGATTTCTGGTGTAGGTTAAAATCAAATTATTCAAGCGCACTTTATTTCCATATTTCAATAAGATCGTCAAGTTTGAGATCCTCATTATGGGAATTTAGCATCTCTAAAACATCTTCAGATATACTACTATTTTAACTAATTGCTGATAATAGGAATAAACATGATACTGGAATTAACAGCAGTTGATAAATTATAATTAAATTTAATGAAATGTTTTCAGTTGATAAACAACCATCTTCTATCCATGTGTTTTCTCTTATGCATGTAAATTGTATATTAAAAAATTTACAGCGTGTAAAATAGTATACTTTTCTTACAAGGCATCAGTTGTGAAAATTTAGCCTTTGTAAGAATACCGATCTCAGAATATAACACAATCTATTATACATATTGCACATTTGTTCTATTTATAGCTATCTATTGGATGTTGAAATCACTAATGGCACAGTCATCATCCAAGAGAGCTAATTGTAACAGAACAATGCAATATGACAAACTAATTTTGAAATATAATGCCTTTTTTAACTGTAAATTTTAATACACCTAAGTGATGCAATTTTTTTTAGCACTGCTGTGTTTAAGTGTTTCAACTTCATCAATTGTAAGTGAAAAAAGTGAAAGCACAGTGGTAATTTGTTGAATCTGCAAGAAATAAATTAGATCCCAAAAACAGGAAAACTGTTTCTTCATTATTATTTAAGAATACAGGTAATTCTTGACCTACAATTGGATTCAATTTGAACCTGAAGTTTGTATGTCAAAGTAAAAAACTTAGAAATACACACAATTTATTACTATCAATATTTATTATTACACTCTGTTTTATTGTAAAAAATTTAATACAAAAAGATTCTATATATCAGACTATTGCACATGGACTCTTATGCATCTAAATTGCATTGACCAATCACAGAATTTACTGATTACATTACCATTATAAGTGTAAATGGTTATAAGTTGACAATTACTTATATTTCACTTTATAAAAAACTATTTAAATTTTTTTATAAACAGAATTGTGATAAATTTAATATTTTATAAGAGTAGTTCTTGACAATATTCTGATGTTTCAATTGCTGTTATGATATTCTAAGCTTGGCTATTTTCAAAGCATATTCTCTAGAAATACTTTTTTGTCATATTAGAAATGTTATAAAGCAGTCACTTACCATCTTGGGGATGTGGGTTCAATTCTGAGTTATACTATCTTAAAGTATTTGGTATTTCACTGTTTATTATTAGTACTAAAATTATTACTATTTGAATCATTTTCAACTTATAGTAAGGTTATCAAAACAATCTCATCATAAATTGAGAACTACTAGTATATGCAAATAAATTTAATTTGAATAAAAATTCAGTATATAGAAAAAAATATCATTTTTGATAGCATTCAGTGTGTTATTGAATAATTTTTGTTTTCTTTATAATTGAAATTTTATTATTTCATTATTTTGATGATAACATTCATATCAAATTAATAATTTTAATTTATGTAATTCATTTTTATAGAAATGTAAAATATTTAATTAATAATATATTTCTTTCAGGTGATATTCATGGCCAGTATTATGATTTACTTAGGTTATTTGAATATGGTCAGTTTCCTCCAGAAAGCAATTACTTGTTTTTAGGAGATTATGTTGACAGAGGAAAACAATCATTAGAAACAATTTGTCTTCTGTTGGCTTATAAAATAAAATATCCTGAAAATTTTTTCTTATTGAGAGGAAATCATGAATGTGCAAGTATTAATAGAATTTATGGATTTTATGATGAATGTAAGTAAAAACAAATTTTTTTTTACTGATAACTGCTTCTTATTAAAAAATATAAGTAAATCATAATTCATTATGTTATAAAATATTTCTAAGTATTCTATGTTTTTCAAATTTTTACAAAATCTTAAAAGTAACAAATTTATAAGAAATCAGCTTATAGTTTCATACTAATAATATATAAACAAATTTTATATGCAATTTACAGTAAGACCCTGTGTAATGCTGTTTTGATATAATGCAGATTTTTTAAATTCTATATTTTTATTGATTCACTTTTGCACAGTTTTTCAAACCATTATATGCACATAAATCCAAAAATTTCACAAATTTGTTGCTTTGATATCAGTACAGTACATAAGAAAGTCCGTTGTGAAACTTATAATGGATTTTCTCAAAATAAGTTTAGCCGCTCTTACAGAAATTATGGATCAGTTTATATGAAATGATCCAAATTTTGATAGAAGTTCAAAGGCAAAACAAAGTGTCGTGGATGTGATATTTTGCTATCAACAATCACTTGTTGAATAAAAGAGAAAAAAGCAAACAATGTTAGATGACTTCTTAATGAAAAAACAAAAAGTATCAGATGAGGAAGAACCTTCCTCATTATTAACATAAATTTTTTAATCTAATATTTTTGGTTTTCGTGAATGATTTATGGATGCAAATCGATATTAACAAAAAATATCTATAATTAATATAATACAATAATAATAATAAATGTTACAAACTAAAATTAAAAAAAATAGTATGTATATTTTTTTTTATTCACTATCTTATTTCACATATCCCTGTTATTTACATGTTAAGATGATCTTGTTTAATGCTGTTTCATTTAGTTCTTCATTTTTTGGAACATATCTCCTGCATTAAATGAGATCTTATTGTACATAAAATTCATAAATTTATGCTTGAAGTAATTTGTTGATTATTCATATTTAGAATAGATTAAAAGTACTTTGAATATAAATAATAATAATAATAATAATTCATCATAAAATCAAAGTTACCTAAGTAAAGAAATTTATAATCAAACAATAAAAATTATTAAAGGAGAGTAAGTTCTAAGAATATTTGATGAAATTATAACAATTGAAATCATCAATAAGAAAATAATATATTGCAAATCCACTTCAAAAATTAAAGATTAAAATTTTGTATTTTCCATATCTTTGTTGTATTAATTATTGAAATATAGTAATTCTCAAGAAATTAGATTTTTATTATATTCTAATATAGCATTATAATCATTTATATTATAACAATTTTTTATTTCATTTTTTGATCTTTGAATATTTCTTTAATCTCTTGCATGCCATTAATGGCATATGTTGTTTGTGGCAGGAACAAACAATTTTATTCTTGGAAAATTTGTTTTTTTATCCTCCTCTTTCTCTATATTTTGGATTACTGTGTTTAATTTATGTTGAAATAAAGCTAATAATTCAAATTTTTTGTAAAAATTAATTTTTTTATAGTATGAACTATAAAATTTTCAAATTTAAAAAGATATTTTATTAAAATAAGGAATATTTTTTTTTATTAATCATTGATTTTTGTACTTCATTTTCATCAAAAATGAAGAAAATACTAATATAAAAAAGATTCACTATTAAAAGGGATATGGCATTTTTATTGTCTTATTGCTTCCACTCCTTTCCTGAATTTTTCCCCTCAAGCTTACTACACTACAGAAAGTATGTGTGGGGATTGATGCGGGAGTGTATTATTGGGAATCCAATTAGAGCCAAGTAAAAATATATAGCCGTTTGTCAATGATATGAAGCAGTTTTCATATATGTTTGATTTTATATATATATATATTTGAAAATTTATAAAATATTAAAATAAATTTACCGAAATGAAGATAAGATATATTAATTAATATAAATAATAATAACAATGACAATATTTTAAAGAACACAACAATGACAACAACAATTAACAATGACATATTTCAATTATTATTTTATTCAAGTTTATGTAAATTTTGAACTAATTACATAATTTATCTTAATTGGTTTTTATAGATTTTTTTTTTGAAAATATGATCAGATTTTCTTCATTCATGGTTTGTTTTATTCAAAGGATCAGCCACATTAAAAAATAACAATTATTTCGTTTGATGGCTAAATCTTTACATAAAAAAAAAATTGTTTTCAGTGATCTCATATATGGAACAAAAACTTTAAAAAAAATAACTCAAAAAAATACTTACATTGTTAGAAAGAAAAAATAATAAATTATAAAAATTTCAAAAGATTTTGATGAAAATTAAGCTAGATATGATCATTTTTATTTTTTGCATATTAATTAAACTTAATTTTATTAATTGTCAGCACAAACATTGTTGTCTAATCAAGAAAAACTGAGTTATAACTTTTATTATCATTAAATTTGCACTTTCCCCAATTATTAGAATTATAATTTATGGTAAATTTTAAGTTAAAAACTTTTATAAACCCAGAGATAAATTTTTAATCAATAGAAAAGACAATCCATGTTTGTATAATTATTCATTGTCTGAATATTTTCAAAAGGATATAACAGAAAAATCATGGAATGAAATAATTCATTTAATGAACTGGACAGATATGTATGCAAATATTAATATATTTTAATTAAAATAATTATAATTAAGTTGCATCAGTTTTAAAACAGATAAAATAAAACGACAGACTGGTTGTATTGATTTATTCTAATCCTTTACTGATTTTGTTCGGTTCTGCAAAATTTTACATAAATCAAATCATTCATATTGAATGATTTGATTTATGTACTTTATGACTGAATAGTATTGTATTGAATACATTATGCAATACTACTCAGTCATAAAGACATATTAAAGAATAACTATTTTAATGTTATAAGACATAAGTCACATGATAAAGCAGTTGCTTACTATCTTGGAGGATCTGGATTCAATTTTGAGTCCCATACCTCCAGTTAAAAAACTGGAGGTATGGGACTCAAAATTGAATCCAGATCCTCTTCCAAAATTGAATATTTTTTTTTAGAAGAGGTCCAAGTTTGGCCCAGCTTGTTAACTAAAACTAACTTTTTATAAGTACTGAGCTACATAAATCAGGATTGCCTATAATTCATCATGGACTTGCTAATTATACTCCTGTCTTTAAAGCATCATAGATAGCTAGAAACTTAAATTATAAATTTAAACAACTATAGAAAAAACAAACTATTGAATTTTATGCTGCTTTCCATCCTAATGGATACATTCTAAAGCAGTGCTGCTCAATCTTTTTTGGCCTGCGGGCTGGTAAAATTTGTGAAAAAATTTCGCGGACCGGTGATTTTTTTAACAAAAAAATTTTATTAGGTATTAAAGAGCTACTACATAAGTTAATTGTAACATTTTTATCATCATTTATTCACAATAATATTTAAATATAAAGATAAGTTCTTTGCGGACTGGTCAAATTTCTCCGTGGACCGGTGGTTGAGAAATGCTGTCCTAAAGCATTCCACTGTTCACTAAGGGCTACCATCTTTCATGTTAGTGTTAGATCCTGCTGAAAAATTATGGAATCTGAAATTGAATACAAAACTTCTAGTTGGATACACAGTACACTTTTGAAAAGCTATTGATAGTTGCAGTCATAAGTATCAATTTTTATTTTAAAAAATTGTCATCTAAATTTAAATTATTTTAAGTTGAGAATCCTTTGTATAATTTTAACAATGAGATATAGAAATTTGTTCAAATATTTTTGTTTTTTAATTTCATTAAAAATAAACAAACAAAGCATGCTTTGAGAATTTGCAATGCTTTTTGTGATTACTACAAGAAAATTATATATATTTAAATAAAAGTATATTAGAACAATAAAAATTATTTAAAATTTTAAGATAGTAAATTATTGCTTTAAAATTTTATTTGAAAAGGTAAAAGAAGATACAACATTAAATTATGGAAAACTTTTACGGATTGCTTTAATTGTCTGCCTGTTGCTGCAATTGTTGATGAGAAAATATTTTGCTGTCATGGAGGTATGAAAAACGGATATTGTTCCTACACAGTTTTTTAAGTAGTTAACTTTAATAACATAAATGTTAAACTTTTATTGATATAAATAGATATTATTAAAATTTTTAGAGAAAAAATTTATTTGATTAAAAGGTTAGCAATTACAAAATAAAAATATATAGTATCTTACTGAGTGTAAGAGATATTTTTATCTCTTTTCATTAATAATTAACATTTTTTGCATTAATTGTTGATAACTATTACTGCATAAGAATGTTATTCTAATAAGATATAGTGATTATACATCCTGTTGAAATTATATATATTTAAACTTTATTGTTAATATACAGATGTCTAATTTTTAATCTGTTAGTACATATTGATCTAAAATGATGAATGATCTAAATTATGAAATATAATTTATTAAAAGTTTATATATAATAATTATTTAGGATTTTTAATATTGAATATTATTTGGTTTTTATTTAGTGACCTTTTATATAATGTGAAACTACATTTTAACTGTTTTATGAAGCATCCTTATAGTGATTGCTTCTGAAAAAAGTATAGATTATTATTTTTTCTGTAAATGTCATAAAAATTCATTTTTCTTAGTGATTAGAAATGAAAATTTAAAATTTTTTTTAAAACTACATTATAAATTAACTTCTAATGAGTTAATTTATAATGTGTTTTTGGTAAAATTAGAAAAATAGAAGTATTGTAAATATTATTGCCACTTTTACTTAAATATAAAATTAAAAAAAATACTTTAAAATTTAATTAGTTAAATATGCACTGTTGTCAGAAAATTATAATTTATTGCAAAATTATCATCTGTTTATATTTTCATGCCTTATAAAATGTTTTTTTAACAAATAATGAGGAAATAAAATATAAGTCTTTAATTCATAGCATTATAAAAATTCAGATTTTTTTTGGTTTATTTATATTGAATATAAATGGTTGTTGACATTAGATGATATGATATTAGAATATAATGTCATAATATCATGGAATTTATATTCAACATCAATCATGCAGAATTTTTACATTCATATTAGTTTAGTAAGTTTTTTTTCCCACATAATTTCATGTATTTCTATTTTATAATATTTTTTTTAAATTAATATTTTAAAATATATATTAATGAGAAGTTTTTAATAGGATTGAGTCCTGACTTGCAGTCAATGGAACAGATTCGTCGTATCATGCGTCCGACAGATGTGCCGGATCAAGGACTGTTGTGTGATCTCTTATGGTCAGATCCAGATAAAGATGTTATGGGTTGGGGTGAAAATGATAGAGGTGTTTCCTACACATTTGGTGCAGATGTTGTTGCAAAATTTTTGCACAAGCATGATTTGGATCTCATATGTAGAGCGCATCAGGTAAATATTTTATATACTTATGTAAGTTCTCATTTTTTAATAAAATAGAATCTAATTAATCCAAAGAGTTATATTTTTAATGATAAATTCATTTATAAAATCTAAAATACAGTTTTAATAAAGTATATTTTTATCTCTAACCTACAGTTTAAATAATTTATTAAAAACTGAAATCTGATAATTCAGAAGACTATTTCTGAAATGAGAACTTCAGTTTTCTCATAGCAGAAATATTTTTTGAAATTCATTCAACAAGTCTACATTCACATATTAATAAAATTTTGTTTGTTCAATTACCAAACAACTGAATTAAAAAACATCTTTAATTTAATTTATTGATGATAGTCACATCTAGAAATTCAGATTATCTTTATCACAGTAAAAGTATTATAAAACAGAAATGAAATTATCGACAAAATTTTGAAAGTTATTGTTCTAAAATTTTTCAATTTACATTTTTAGAATTATTTTTTTATGTAAGGTAATAATTCAAACTAAATATATTTTGTTGTTATTAATTCATAAAATTACAATTACAAGTAGGAAAAAAATAGCAAAAAATTTTATAAATTGTTAGTATAAGATATGCAAATTTTTCTGAATTTAAAAAACAAAACAGAAGAATATTTTTAAGAAAAGAAAAAATTTCAATAATTATAAATAGTAACATACTTCACATTTAGTAATTGTTCAATTTCAGTCCTAAATAAATAGAAATTGAATAATTTTCTAAATGGATATTTCCCAAATTGCATTCTGTTGTTTGCTAATATATATGAGTGAATAAAAGTATACTTTGTTAAATGGAAAAGAAGGTTGAATAGCATATAATAAAGTCAAAATGTGAACAACAAAGAAAAATTTTGATTACAATAAAATATATTTAATCTAATATTTTATATAAATAGCAATTTAGAATAACAGCAAATACTTTTTCTATATGTTCTTCAAAATGCTTTGTGAAGTACTGTATTTTTTCTATATAAATAAAATACTGCACCTTTTAAGATTAATATGAATATTTCTATATTATATTATTAGTATTTAGTTTGAATTCATTGTTGGACAAATCTGCATTAGGATTGGATCAGTTTATTAATCCAGAATATTGTTAACCTGAATGATAAAATATTAATCTAGAACAGAAGATTAAATTTATATATCTGACAAAATTTTATAATAAATACCCATATTTGCAAATGTTATGTTCATGCAAAATATCATGAATATGGGACTTTAAGGATAAAGGATTTGTTTGCTGGGCATAAAATTATATTATTTTTCTCCTAATTCTTTTGGATTAAAATGATATAATTAATATTTTTTATAAAATATGGTTTGCAATGAAATTAATTATAGTTTGGCTATTCAATATGGAAAAAATCTTTGATGTATAAGTCACACATTTTGAAACTGTATGATGTATCTTGTTAATTTATCACTTGTTGAGAAAATCGAATTACTAAAATCCTTTCTTTTGCATAAGAACAATATGTTTGTTTTAGTGATCATTCTAAATACAATAAGTTAATAATTACATATACAGATATTAAATTAATAAATATTGATCTTAATGCTGTCAAATGATTTAGCTGTTATTCACAAAATAGTTATTAGACAGTAGACTTAAGCTTAATATCAATAAAACTATATTCATAAAATATATTATTAAATCTAATTATTATACCAATAGATCTTTCATAATAAGAAGTACACAAAGACTTAAGGTCAAAAAATGATACTTGAAGGTCAAAAAATGACCTTCAAGTATCATATAAATCATACTGTTTCTAAAAGATATCAAGAAATAGAATTTATTTAGCATTATTTACATCAAAATTTAGATATTCATGCTGACACACACACACACACACACACACACACACACACACACACACACACACACACACACAGAGCATATGTATTTATGATGTTATTTTTGAAACAGATTTTTAGTAATAATAGTAATCTATATAAAACATTCAACATTTAATCCATAAACCAATTTGATGATGATAAAATCCATAAATTTGCTCTGATAAAAATATTTGTTGACACGCATATAGTTCTTACTAAACATTCCTAAATTTTGTATTTGCAAATTTCAGAATCCAAATAATAGCAGTAGTTGCATTTAATAAGATATATACTAACTAGCAGACCCGTGCCCAGTGTTACCCAGGCAAATAATTGTATTAGATGACATTCAGGATTTTCTTCAATGGATTTTGAAAATCTTTCCTGTATAGATATTTTTCCTTTTGAAATATGTGCTTTCTCAAACATTCCCTATTCTGTTTCTTTCTCTATTAGAAATCAACATTCCCTATTCTGTTTCTTTCTCTATTAGAAATCAGTC
>WUQG02450667.1:0-12941 GCA_011317285.2 Androctonus mauritanicus | reverse complement strand
AGGAACGTTTTAGGTGACCACAGGTGCGTTACATACAGTCGGTATGTAACGAAATAGCTATCAGGTACGATTTAAGGGACCAGTACGCACTAGGTAACTCTCCCTTATTTTTACATACAGACGGTATGTAACGAAATAGCTATCAGGAACGATTTAGGTGACCACTACGCAGTAGGCAACTCTCCTTTACTAAAAGTTCAGATGATTTATAAATTTTTGTTTAGATTTATCCTTATAATATATTAAATTCTTAAGTTTGAAGAAATTAAACTGTTCATTCAAATACTTCATTTAGTAATAACGAATTCTTATTTTGTCATGGTTCATTTAATCTTATATAATTAATGAAGAATTTCACATACCTTTAAACTTTTAATTAAAACAGAATAAATTATTTTCTTTATTATAATTAAATTATCGAAAAATAATGGTAAGTCGAATCAAATTCGGCTTCTGTGACTTATATATGCTATGAATTAATTCATAGTATATTTAAGTCACAGAATAACATAAAAAAAATTATTTCGTAAAATGATCATCTTTTTTTTTATACATGTTTTTAATTATAGTATTTAATTGGCACTTAATATTAAAAAAATTAAACATTCTCACGAAAATAACTTAATAACTGCTTACACGTACAAAATTTTTGTTTTTTTTTTAATTTAAAAATAAATATTGAGAGTAAAAGAAGAAAAATAAAGACCAACTCTTATGTTTATGGAAAAAGCCAAGTATGAAGCGAAACAAATGAAATCTTGTGAATGGAAAATATTAAAAAAAAATAATTTATTCTTTCTGAAATCTTTTTTTTTTTTTTTTTTCTATTTTTAAATAATAGAAGAGTGTGGAGAAATATTCTATTTATTCATCTTAACAATAAACGAAAAATTCTTTTTTATGACCATTTAATTGTGAAAAAAATCCAAAGTTATGTAATCAGCTGGAAAGATAGACATCTGGTGCTGATTGGCTGTTGTTTGTATTGAAATCAAGGCGCATCCATGCATGAACAAGGTTGAAAGAATGATCCCACATCACAACGAACAATTTCGATGGGGGAGTCGTTTAATACAATGCTTTCCTCTGTAATTTTATAACTAAATAGACAAAACGACTCGAAATTTGAGATTAAAGTCTGTTTCTGGTTCCACTCTAAGTACTCTGGAAACATAAAGCATCACCAACTGGTAATATCTCTCTTTAAACTTGGGAAATTATACAGATTTAATGAAAAAAGTTTCCATTAACTCAAAAAAAAAAAAAATTATTTACCAATTTGAATAAGGTTTTGCATATTCTAAAAAATAAATTCTTAGTGAGAATATCTTGTAGTCACTTAAAATTTACTTTACTTTATATAAACTTAATAGTAATAATTTAATAAACACGAGTTATATTAATTTTTTTCATATAAATTTATTTGATTTTTATTATTATAGAAATGCTTTCCAAACTGTGATTCAATAGGAAAACTTAAAATTTAAAACTTTAATAATAATAAAAAAAACATATCTCATCTTTTATATATTCTTGGTAATGACTTGAAAGGTGAAATGGGTTCCAAAAATCTTTGTTAGAAATTTATTTTGGCACTGTAGTCATAAATAAAAACTAAAATTTTCCAAGTTTTAATATTCTTTACTTTTTTAACTTCATTTCAATGCACGAAAATTTATTAGATCTTTAAAATTCTTGCTTGGCTGATCTTAAATTTAAGATCGACGCTTTTGATTTACTTTATCTATTTTATTTTATGTTTGTAAGGATTAATTTGTGATTTTTTAACAACTCTATTTAGATTATTATTAAAAAAAATTAAATCTTTTTTGGCATTTTTACTGTGTAGAAAAAAATTCTGAAACATTGTTATAAATATAGTAAACTTTTTTTTTAATATAAAAAGCAGAACTTATGACACATTTTGTGTTTCCATCATTTTTTTTTATTATTATTAAAGTCGTTTAAGCATTGCTAGATAATATCTGCCATGTTAAAACAATAACAGTCTATCAAAAGTTTATTTATAATAAAAAATAAATAAATAAAATTGTTAATTTATGAAAATATCCTGTTATACTGTAGTTTGAAATAATTAATCTATTTTTAATACTAGATGTATTTCATATATATATATATAGAGTTTGCAGACTCATTCATAATTTTCTGGAGCTCGATACTTAAAGTCCAGGTCCCTTATCTGCAATGAAATACGATCTATCCGACTGAGCCTAGTCAAAAGACAAGGATTACAATAATGCCCCTGTCTGAAGAGGACCTGATAATATATGCAAATAACAGAATGTGTTGTGTGTTAAAAAAATCTTTATATGGACATATTTTCTGTCCTTCATTTTTATGGATATTTTCTGAACAGAATATCGATTAAACAATGTATGACTTATTTTTTTTTTTTATTAATTATGCCAGCAATAAAATTCGTTATATAATTTATGAAAACAATCTCTGTTAATTAAATACTGTAATCGAGGTTATTAATAATTTATACAATTAAAAAAAATAAACGTACTTTTATTAACTTTTTACAGTAAAAATACTTCCTCATTATGTTTATTTTGTTTAATTTTTTTAATGTTAGTTTTTATATTTAATTTTGTAATCCTTTTCAAGCATAAAATCGTGTCTTTTAAATAAATAAATAAAAAAAAATGTCATAATTAAGCAGACAATAGTGAGATAAATATTTATTTTTTTATTAAAATGGTAATAAAAATGTGAAAATAATTGCGATAAAATTGTATTCAAAATTCGAATATTTATTTTTTTCGTGGTGATAAGACATACAAAATCATTTTTTCAAAAACTTTTCTGTTGTTCTAATACCTACAGATGAATTTTAAGCTGGACGACGTCATTATTTTTTAAAAAAGTAAATAAATAAATAAATTTTGAAACTATTGTTTATATATACTGTAGTTAAATTGTCTGAAGTCATCTGTTTATATGTGACATTGGCTACTTCGACATTCATGTTTAAATTGAAAAATAATATCGTATAACATCCAGAAATTAAAATATATATATATATTTAAATTAAAACAAAGGAGTCAAATGATAAAACTTCATTCGGTTTAAATCAATTAATCTGTTCAAATATTGATGTTTCTTAATTGTGAAACTTCCATAGAGAGATCAAAAGATAAGATGTATACTGTAATTCTATAACAGTTCAAATAAGTAGACGTAAAAATTTTCATTCTGATTTGCATCTTGTTAAAAAATGTACACTCGATTAAATTTTCAATTTAATCAAAATGCATATATTAACACACGTTGTTCGGAAATTAAAATACATGAGATGAAAATGAAATTCGATGGAAATCTATTATTACAAAAAAAAAAAGTTATGAAAAAGTTTATTTTAATATTCTTCTTTTGTCATTAAAAATCGATTTTTAATCGATAACACCGTGTTAATTTTGCACCACTTATGAACAATGCTTTATTTAATTATTTATAAAAATTGCATTACTGATCTGTTTTATTAATCTCGTGTCATAAAGGTAATGATTAGAATACTGTATAGGGGAGAGTTACCTATTGCGGACTGGTCACCTAAATCGCACCTGATAGCTATTTCTTTACATACAGTCGGTATGGAACGAAATAGTTACATACCGACTATAGTTACATACTTACTATTGCGTACTGGTTACCTAAATCGTATCTGATAGCTATTTTGAAATAGCTATCAGGTACGATTTAGGTGACCAGTACGCAATAGGCAACTCTCCCCTATAGGTCCTATATATATATTTTTTTAATTTTAAGTTTTGATATTCACTAGAATTATAGATATCATTATCAAAAATAAAAGGAATTTTTGCGGATTTTTTATTAAAGTTTTGATAGTAATTATCATAAAAAAATAAAAAATAGATTTATTGCTTAACAACATCCATTACTGTAAACTTATTTTTTAAAATTTACAGAAATGAAATTAGTTTTTTTTATTAGTATTTATTATCATTTATTTTATACTAAAAAATAAATATAATCTTCTATATTTTTATATTATTGTAAATTATATATATATAATATTATAATATATAATTTATGATAATGTATATAATAAATAAAATAATATATATAATTAATAAAAATAATAGTCGGTCATGTATTAATGTAATACAGTGCATGGCCGAGTATTATTTTTATAAATTTAGTAGAGCCATTTATTATTTATTCTATTTTTTAAAACAATTTACTATACGATTTTTATTCAAATTTCATAACAAAAAGAAATTTTCAATGTAATTTGTGTAAAAAAAAAAGAAAAAATATTTAATATTACGATAACCTTTATATATATGCTGTACATGTATGTAGCCTATACTAAAGGATATGGGAAGTATACTATGTATATACTTCCCATATCCTTTGACCTATCGAGATCGAACTTTGTAAATGATTTCCTATGACCCATAGGATACCCAGGATCAAAATCGCCTTAGGGGTTGCGACGACGAAAATACGCATTTAATTCTTCAGAATTTTGTTCGAATTTGGACGTCGCTAAGTTTTTTTATTAGTCATTTTTTAATATACGACTAGAAATATGACCTGTGTGTGTATATATATGACTTCGACATTCATAAGTAATAGTAATAGTATTCCAATTTTAAAACTGGGAGGTTTAAAATTGGAATACTATTAAAGATCGGGATAAGAATTTTGGGATGATGTTTTCGTATTATATCATCGAACGTACGAGATCATTGTTGGAATAATAATTCTAGGATTGGTCACAGGATCTTATAGTGTCACCATCACGTAAATATGACGTCATATCTCAAGTCATATATATACACGTCATATTTCTAGTCATATATTAAAAAATGACTAAGTCTACTTGGTTAATTATTGTATGTTTTAAAATATAAAATTAAATAAAGTACTATATATTGCGTTTGAAACACACAAAAATCTCTCTAAGATATGCGCTGTTTATTAAACAAGCTGTCTATTATAATAATTACGATTTATAAAATTATTATTATATTAAATATTTATTTTTTATTATAGCTTTCACACAATCTTTTCAATCTAAAAGTAGTGAATTAAGCTTTTATTCCAAGAAAAACTGCAAAACGAACTTAAATGATTTTTCCGATATTTTTTCCGGTCTTCTTCGAAATTTTAGCGAACGAAGAAAAAAAAAAAAAAAAAAAAGAGAGAAGAAACAACACCCTTCATCATTATTTTCAGATACTTCCATTTCCACGAATTATCTTTACTTTTATCGTTGCTTAGAACAATCTGATAATAGAAAAACAGTAACTTTGAACTTCAAAAACTTCAGTTAATGCTTAAAAGATTTAAAAAAAGGAAAAATACACACCAGCTTTTACAAACATCGATTTTTCTATTTAATTCTGTAATCGTTTACTTATTCTATAAATCTCAATTGTTTTTGTGCGACAGTTTTCACTTTTTTTATTTTCAATTTGACCAAACAAAATTTGGTATTATCTGTAAGAACATAAAACAGACTTCAAGCCAAGTATGTCTGTAGTTTTATTATTATTATTTTTATTATTAAATATATAAAAAGAAGCGAAAATTATAAAAACAAGTGAAAATGTTATGCTGACAAAAAATGTTTTTTTTTTCTTTTTAATAAATTCGTTTAATATTAAAAAGTGAAAGTTTTATAAAGAAAAGGTATTAGGGGAGAGTTACCTATTGCGTACTGGTCACGTAAATCGTACTGATAGCTATTTCGTTACATACAGTAATAGCTATCAGGTACGAATTAGGTGACTAGTACGCAATAGGCAATTCTCCCCTATTTTCATTATAATATTTTAAGTGATAAGTTTATATATTTTATTTTTGAAAATTTATTAATGTTTTTTACTCTCGCTTTCTAACATTCTTCATTCGAAAAACTTTCACGTATACATTAAATACTTATAAAATAAACACATTAATCCTCAAATGCAATAAATATTACTTTGAAGAATTTTATAAAATAATTTTTTTTATAATACTAATAAGATTTTATTTAAACTTATAATATTTTTAAATAGCAAACTTATTTTTAAAAATATTAAATAATAATCTCTTAAAGTTTATTTGTTACAAAACATAAATTATTGTATTGTGCTTTTATACTGTAGTAGCAATTTTTCAAATATTTTTTTTTTATGTATCTTTAATTGTTTTATATATGTAGGTTAACAGTGATAAATTAAAACTTAAGTTAAATGGATTTATTTTAGGCAAACAGGATAAACAGCAGAATATTAAATTAACGTTGCATTTAATACAGCTTTTAAAAATATTTTTCAATTAAATGAATAAAATATAAAATGTTTTTCTAAAATATTCAAATATTTATCAAAATATTATCGAATAAACCACACGTAGTTCGTTTGAAAACAGAAGCCATTCTAAACATTAGTATTAGTTAGAACGTCACCCTCGATTCCTCGATGCTCATTTTGTTCTATTGTTGAACTCGATCAGATTTTTTTTTTTTTTTATAAAATTTATCGTGCATAAAAAAAAAACAACGAATGTAAGAGTTAAATGACTGTTATATTGCTTTCAAATGAAAAAATTATTGGACCACATATCCTACTTCAATCGCATAATACATAAACGATTTTTTTTTTTCTTCAACGATATTTCTTCATATAAGTTAATAGTTTGCCATCGATAGTCTGATGAAAATATTATATTTTTAATAAGCTTTTTAGATATATTAAATTAATCTTTACTCAAAATTTGACTTTTGATAGTAGGACTTTTTTAAAGAAATTTATGATTTTACAGGAAGACAAATGTATTGAATGTGTAATAAAGTGTTTGATAAAATAAAGATTAAAAGAAAAAAAAAAGCCAAAAAAAATTAAATAAAGCAACCAACTTTTAAAATAATTTATTAGAAACATGAAACTAGTTCTAAGACGAACAAAGAGAAAATTTATTATTCCTTTTGTTTATCAGTTTCCGACAGAAACGGATAAACAAAACTGGACGGAAAACTATATATATATATACTGTATATACTGTACAGTATATTCAATAACCCACACATAACCTTGACTTTTAACAATTGTGATATTTATGAAAGTTATATTGAATGTTCTCTCTTTCATTTTTGAAATATTGCTTTTATAATTTAGTATGAATAAGTTTTGAAGTTTCGTAACATTACAGTTTTGAAATATTTTCAATATTTCAAAATTTCAATATTTTACGAAACTTCAAAAATTAAAGATTATATTCGTGCTGATCGATGATTCATTCATAATGCTTCTGTTGAACATAGTTTTTCTATCTTAAAAAAAAAAAAAATACTTTCATAGTACTTTGTCTCAAGAACAATTAAATTCGTTAGCAGTCTTATCATTTTTTTTTAATATTAGTTTATTTTGTGATATTAAATAAAAGTACTGAACATGTATTTACATATTTTTATTATATTTTTAAATTTTATCAATGAATTTTTGAATTATTTCTATTTTTACATCCTTCATAATAATTTTAAATATTTTACTTTTTCTTAGAGTCAAGTAAATCTTATGATGATCCTGGTAAGAATTATGAAAATATTTTTTTTGTTTTGTTTTGATATACTTTATATACTTCTAAGATTAAATTTGTTAATTTTTAATAAGTTCTATCCAAAAGTTTTATATAAATGAACATAAACTGAAATTCAGTCATGTGTTGTTAGAAAAGAAATATCTAGTGAAGCTCTAAGGTAAGGATGAAAGGCTAACACTGGCCAAATAAACAAGATATAAAAGCTTATGTAGGCCGCAAAAAAAATTTCAATTTTTGTAGAAACATAGTTTTATTTCAAAAAGTACAATAGGACAACAGTAAAATTAATGTTGGCTTCCTGACACTTGGCATCTCTTCTCTACTACCAACTTTTCTACTTCGGGAGAAGTAGTCGCAGTGATTACTTTTAAAACTGATTGAAGATGAATGTCAGTAATTCTGGATCTTAAAGAAGAATTATTTCCTTTCATAATTTGTAAATAACTTCTCGCATCGAAAAGTACTTCCAAATTTCAGGCACACCAACTTCATTGAATATTTTTTGTTTGAGCCGCTAGTTTGATACCCTTGCTCTAACGAATTGGTGAGCAGTATTTTTAGAAGCAACGAAGGTTAGTCTAACAGCAACTTGTTTCACATAATTTTTATTTCTCTCCCAAGTTTCTTAATCGTTATTTTATTATCTTTACACCATTATAGTTTAAATTATTTTCTAAGATTGGAAATGGACATCATTTAAAAATACTTATAAGAAAGAAATTTGTTTATTCTGAATGTAAAAGCAGTTAGACTAAATGTTCTAATTTAGGTTTTATAATGATAGAAATAATCTCTTTTTAATATTGTAAGCAATATTTTTTTTTCTCTTTTATTTCAGTTAACGATTCATTTAAAACACATTTACTAAACAATTAACTTTTGAATTATTAAACAATTAGGTACATTTTAATAATATTATTTTTTTCTTATTTGCATAAAAAGCATTATTTAAATTTGTAGAAATGCTATTTTAATTTTTGTCCATTTTTAAATCCACTTCTCACAAGTTACATGATTACATTCATGTAACTATAGTAATCATGTAACTTGTATAGGACACATGTTACATGATTACATTCATGTAACTTGTGTCCTACACCAATGAAAATATTAAAATACTGATAAAATTTATTAATTATCTTTCATTTCTGCTTTTAAAACTCGAACTGTGGATATTTAAACATATTTTAATCAATATAATTAATTTTTTATGCTTTATAAATTAAAAATACTAGAAATAAAACTAGCCTATTCACTCGAGTGTTATTTATTGTTATTAACATATTAATTAACAATAAATAATTTGAAAACAGAATATAAAAGAATATTTAATGAAATTGCTTCCCAAATAATCTAAAACAAGTTTAAATGTATGGTATTATTAAGATAAATGGATAAAATTTTATGAAAATAATTTTTTAAAATATTTTATTCTCACAAAATTATAATTTCTTCAAATAAAGTTCTAATTTATTTAATAATTTTAAAGAAACAACAATATTTATATTTATATTACTTTATTCATTAATAACGTTTTATTAGACTTGTATGAAATTTTATACTACAATATTTTTTGATCTTGATTCTACAGTATATATAAAAAAAAAATATTGTATTCAAATTATTGTATTCAAATTATTTAGTTGTATGAAATTTTATACTACAATGTTTTTTGATCTTGATTCTATAGTAAGTCTATATACAATATTTATATATATACTATATTATATATACGTAGAATCAAGATAAAAAAAATACTGTAGTATAAAATTTCATATAAATCTAATAAAACTTTATTAATGAATACAATGAAGTTTACTTAAACAAAATTATCGAAATTTTCAGTTCTTTATACAATTAACTGTGAGATTATAAATTCTCAATGCACGATATTTTTTAGAGAAATTAAAATTAGAAACAATTTAAAAATAGATTAGGCCTATAGATAATTTTTTCAAATATTATAAAAATGTTTTAAATTTCATTTTAATGTGATAGTATAAGCGATTTTATCTATGATATTCTATTCATCAGTGCATAATATAAATTAGTTATTTATGATTGTAATAAGTAATTTATTTGTAATCTGATATCTGAGTAAATATTGATTTAATCAGAACTTTAGTAATTCTCAGTGATGTATTAAGGTTTCAAGTATGAAGATCGAAACTATCAGACGTGCCTCCCATCACTCATTTTTTCGTATCCACCCAAAAGTAGTCATAGTCATTATAAGAATAGCATAGCAATATTGGTCATTTATCTTTTGTGTATTACGCCCTCCTTGCTTATATTATTAAATGATTAATTTATGAATTTATCAACGATTTTTAGCATCGATCCGGAATTTTTTATGCGATCACTTTCTATGTAATTTTAACGCTTCATTTAACAAAAGTTATTATCAACAATAACTTTTGTTAAATGAACAATAGTTAGACAACTATAACTTAGATAGTAGTTACATAGAAATGCTTATTTATTATTTTGTTAAAAGTAAATTATATAATATCTAAATTTATATTTTAGAAGATTTTTTTTTATATATTGTTGTTTAATATTATTAAATAACGAAGAGAAAATGCGAAAGATATAGCTATGCAGTATATCATTTCCTACAAAATCGAACGATAATATTGCAGTACTTATATGAATGACACATAACAGAAGGAGGGGCTGATGTAGTCACACTTTAAACAGCTGGCCTACTAGTCCAGCATTTTGTGCAGTCAGCCATGTGGCCAGATGTCCAATAATGTTGCCTCAGGCACTTCGACCTTTCCGCCAGATGTATTATAATATGCCAGAAAAATGAATGGCGAAAACTTACTTAAAATGTGAAGAATCATTATTTGAACAATTCGCTATAAACACCAGATCTAGTCCATTCATTAAAAATCCAATATTTAAATGGCTTTAAAATAGACACAGTATATTTTCTAAGCTTATAAAATATTTTATCTTTAGGATTTTTTTTAATTAATATTTCGAAAATGCTATGATAGGGATTCAGTCAACTCATCTATCCAGGGCTATGATAAAAAAAGAGCTGCAATGAAGCGCAAAAATTTGAATGATGATCAATAATCAGTAATCTTTTGATTTATCCATTGAAAATGATCAATATTGAGATTCGCAAGTTTATCGATTGCGGATCGATAACAGTGGTAAAAGATACACATTCATCACAACGATTAATTCGAAAAATAAATGTAATCCGTTGATTTTTTTTTTTTTTTTTGTTACTCCGACAACGATTTATCATCTATATTTTCAGTCCGTTTGTCTAGAATGCAATAGTTTATCTGAATAAGTCTGATTGTGTTAAAATTGTGGAGCTAATCAATAAAATTTTTAGTTACTTTATTAGCTATTTTCAGTTTTATAATCTCTTTGATTGAGTTGGGTACTATAGATATTCCATTCGCATAGAAGGCGAATGGAATATCTACGGTAGATCATCTAGTAGTCGATTAGAACAATGAAAAAATTTGCCAATAATATAAATAATGGAGTTCGGTGACCAAATTTTGAAGTCCCAAAAAAAAAATTTAAAGAATAGGAATTTAGGATTCCCATTCTCCTCCTTTTTTAGGTAAAGAACTCGGAAAGTGTTTTTGTTCGAGAACTGATGAATGATGATCTTGAGAATATTAATCTGTTTGTTAAATTTGTACATTCGTCAAATATCAAAACTTTTGAAAAAAAAAATGATTTCAGATTTTTCCTTTTCAATTTGAGTTAGTGAAGAATTTTATTAAAAAAAAAAAAATATGAAAGTTGCAAACAAATCATATTATAAGACTATATTTGTCGATTTTTTGATATTTTAAAATTTAAAAAAAAAAATTTTATTCTTCTTGGCAAGTAAATATTTAGCTTACTAATAAAAAATGATTTTCTTTCTTAAAACATTTGCCGCTTTTATATTTTAAATCTTTTAAACAGACTCTATATATACTCACTTTGGAAATAACGGACGAAATCAGTTCGTTAATTAGGAATATCTCTTCTCAATGGGCATACTGTAAACGTATAAACGAAACAATGTTTATACGTTTCTCACTTTTGTTTCTCGCACTTGTACGTTGAGTTTTGTACACTCGATTTTGCACGTAAAATCATCCCACTCGCACGTTTTCCATTTATACGTTTTCGCATTTGCACGCTATTATTTTTATTCACCCAGAGTCTTTTCATCGCACTTATACTTAAAATCCAAGAAATCTTTGCCAGACTTTTTCGACAAAGGAACAATTTGTTATATTGTACATTACATTATCTTATGAAATAGAAAGTAGAATGAATACAAAAGTAAAACCAAAACTTATCCCACGAGTCTTTCTACCAATGTTATGTAACATTGTGTTATACTGGAAGTAACACAACATTACATATGATCAAAAAACATTACGATCAAAAAACTAATGTTTTTTGATTGTATGTAATGTTGCATATGAAGGGCTTGATCAGTAGTTCAGTAGATACGAAGGGCTTGATCAGTAGTTGCATACGAAGGGCTTGATCTATGAATGTAGTATTGCATCCAAAAAACAAACTATAATTGATTCTTTCTTTATGTCAAAATAACTGTATTTGCTTATCATTGTTAATTAAACTTCTTAAGTTTTAATGTATGGAAAAAACATTTGTAATACAATATGTAGTTTAACTTTTTTAAGTTTTAATGTATTTTTTCAACATTTACAGTTAAAATGAAAAGTTTCATTTTAACATTATTCTCACTTGTACATAATTTTTATCAACCCCCTTCAAAAATGTATAAACAGGGTTTTACTGTATTATAATTTTTAAATACTTTAACAGATTTTAGGCATAGTGCTCTAAATCCAGAAGGATCTATGTGGTAAGTTATAGGTCTCAAGATACTCACTACTATTTATAATCACTACTTTTTATCATCCAATTTATCAACACACATTATATATTTCATTTATCAATATCTCAATTTCTATTGGGTGCATTTTATGATATTAGGGCTACTTTGATGACCATTTCTATGAATCTTTCAACTTTCGATACTTTTTAAACAATTATTAGTATAATCTTAAACTTTCAAGTTCTGCTGCTTGTAAAGAAATACAAGTAATCCAATAAGCATTTTAAGCAGAAATACAATAATTTATTATTAATAAATAAATACAGATACTAGTAATAATAAATGATTATATTCCTGCTTAAGGTGTTTGCTTATTGGATTACTTGTGTTACTTACTAATTATCAATATTTCCAATAAAATCCAATTAATTAAATCTTTTTTTCATAAAATGCACACAAAAAACAAAGCTCCAAACAGGATAAATACTTTATTAGAAGAAACGTTTTCGACCTTATCAGTAGG
>WUQG02450656.1:0-12941 GCA_011317285.2 Androctonus mauritanicus | reverse complement strand
TAAACATGCCTACCAAATTTTGTTTATCTAACACAATTTTTTCTTGGTGTTGGGATTTTTTTTTCCGTCAGTGTATTTCACATCATTGTGGGCTGGGATTATATCAGTAATGATGGTTTTGCATATAGTTGGCAGACATTCAAATTTCTACATTATTGTCACATATATAGTATAAATATTTGTTAAATCAAGCATCATATTCAAAAAATAAATATTTTGTAACTTTTTGACTTAAAATTAGTATCTTCACATTTAAACTTAAAACAATACAAAATGTAAGATTTCTTACTATAAACACAAAATAAAAGTAAATGATAAGCCAATAAAAGTAAATGATAAAAAAATAAATAAAAGTAAATGATAAGTAAATGATAATTAAGTATGAAAAACTGTTTATTCAACTTTCACTTCTCCACAGCAACAAGCTATTATAGATCAGCTGTAGAAAGATCTTCAAAATGGGGTGAAGCACTCTTCAATATCTTCAATCTTCATTTCTTTAAATTCTGCTTATGGAGCAAGCTAAATGGATAGCTGAACATTTTCAGCTATCCACTTAGCATGCTTCAACTGAAAAAGGGCACATGGATATGTGAAAATGTTTCTGAATAAACAGTGTTTTAATTTAATTGGCTTATTGTTTACTTTTAAAATAGTACAAATATACTATATAATAATGACTATTAATTAATGCTGAAGATGGCTACAAAAATACTTTTTCTTTAATGTAGTGCTTGATTTATTAAATAGATGGCAGAAACTTCTGTGAGATTTTATTTGTGATTTTAAAAATTTAAAACTGTCAGAGGAGATTGCAGAATCAAAGAATATTGTGATGCACTTATAAAACAAGCTGAATTTAAAGAAGTGAAGACTGAGGATATTGAAGAATGCTTGAACCCCATTTTGAAGATCTTTCTACAGCTGACTTACAATAGCTTGTTGCTGTGGAGAAGTGAAAGTTGGAGATAAAGAAAATGAAATCCAGAATGCAATATCATGAGTGTTTTTATTTTTATCTTCTATCCTGAAAGTAGTTGAGAAGCAATTGTAACTCTAGAAAACAATGATTATATAACTCTTAGAAGATAATGCAGCAGGATAAATGTTTGTAGAATAAAGTTTTTATTTGGAATCATATGAATAACTTCTTTATGAAAGAAAAATACAGTAAAACAATAAAATATATATATCTTTTTTAAACCACCTGCCAAAAACAGAAGATAATGAATCATAGATCTGGACTAACTCTTCTCTGAACTTCTAGATTAACTCTTTTTTATTCTAACTCTACACTTGAAAGTGATGATGAGACAATAACCCTCTATCTGTATCTTCATAACTCAAAACCCTCAAAAACGTTCTCTTCCTGCATCAAGTTCTTAAATTTTTCAAGATATTGTATTAAATTTGCTTTATTATTTTACTATTAAATATTAATTTAACATGTTTTAAACTGTCCTGATGTCTCCGAATTAAGTTAATACTAATTTATTTTGATTCTGAATAATAATTTTTGTGGTCAACTCTTATAATCCTATTTTTCCTATAAGCCCTGTTATTATTATTGTGTGACTTTGTTATAATATGAGGTCTAAGAATGCAATTATCATATTTTAGCAAAAGACAACTGTATTGACATTGATTCATAATACATATAGGTGTCAACTTAGAATAGGACCATCATTTTCAAACCCTGCCATCATAAATTGGAATGGTTAGAAGTCAAAAATGTTAAAAATTTATGGATTTCTCACTTCTAATGTTTATTAGGATACCATACATTATCTTAATAAACATAAAGAATACAAAACTACAAAAATCAGACACAAAAACAGATGCTTTCCATATACTCTATCATTATATCAGGAGCTCAAACCCATTGAATTTCATTGGTCTATTACAGAATTGACAGATTAATTTTCTATTTGTATTTTTAATTTTATAATTTTGTATTGTAACATCACTGTCATAAGTACAGATGGTGATAAGTCAAGGACTACCTTTACTGTTAAGTCAGACATTCCACCAAATCTGATAAATGTTTCATCAGTTAATTTGATAGAATTCTATTTATATGTCAGCTTTATATTCTAATTTAGCAGCCAATATTCAGTTAGAATATTTTATAAATATTTTGCAGCTGATATCCTTGCTATTTTCTATTATGACTAGTATGTACTTAAGATCACATTTTTATATTAGTTTTGGAACTCATCATTCCAGATGATTTGAAAAGATATTGAAATTTTTTTCTATCAGATTTATATCTATGATTTAATCAATTGTCTTTGGAATAGGCTTGACTACTTTGTTGGAATTAAAGGTTGATAGTGGGTAAAATCAGCCTTAACACTGTGACCAGCAGTGATCTATTGTACATCTCTAATAGAATCATCTCATCAGAAGCCTTGAATATGAAAGGCAGTATCTTCATAATGGGATCATAAATTTAATCTGATACAGGAAAATCCAACCTTACAGGGTAATGCATGGGCTTTTGAAAGAGTCATACATAGAATTACTAAAACTTGACCTTGTAATCTGATATTATAGATAAACTTGGGAAATCTTTAACTATCCAAGCTTTTTAGTAAATATAATTTATGAATAAATTTATTTAAATTTTGATATAAATAGATACAAATATAAAAATAAATATAAATATCATTTATATAGCAATTTTTTTTATATATATCATTATAACAACATTTCTAGTGCATTCAATTGCTTATCAATAATTCTATATAGGCAATCCCCCACTTATGTAAGTGGACTGTTCTGCAAAACCTTATATAAGTCAAAACATATGCATGTTGGACCATATCCTATACAATACTAAAATAATACCTATACTGTGTCATAAAGATTTAATATTAAAAATAGTTATATTAAAGAATAAGCATATGTTATGTGGTAAAGCAGTAGCTTACCATCTTGAAGAATCCAGATTTATTTCTGAGTCCCCCACCTTTGGTTTTTCAGGAGAGGTCCAGATCCAGATCTAGTTTGTTAACTAAAATTAACTTAATAAACTCATAAACACAAGTATATTTGATAAATGATGAAATTAGGAGAAAAATGCTTGTATCTCTGCACTATAGCTTTATTTGCTATGATCAATATATTTTTGTTTTTAGTCAGAGAATCTTTATGTAAATACAGTTCTATGTATGTCAGATCTACATATGTTAGAGATTGCCTATGGTCACTTAAAATTCAAAAAATATATTGTAAAGCACATAATAATTGAATATATTATCAAACAGTAACACTAGTTAAATTATATATCTTTTGAATATTAACAATACTTTTTATGCTAAAACATTTTCTGAAAAACAGAAATGGTCAAAGTGATAATACATTAAACAATTTTGTTTATTAATATGATAAATATTGAATAAAAAAAAAGATTTTATCATATATTGCATTTATGGATTTATAGTATCATTTTAAATAAAAATATACATTAATGCATTATATCTTAAATTATAATTATTATTTTTAAATAATGATTATAAATTTATTATTTTTTATCAAAGCCAACAATCAAATAATAATAAATTTACATCTTAAATAATCATCACAAATAATAATAATAATATTCTATAATATTCTTACATAATATCTGTGCTTAATAGTTCAGCTCTTTTTAATATTGCTCTAGCTTGAGATTTTGTTATTTTTCTCATACTTTCATTATTTACAGAAAGAATATAGTCACCCAATGCTAAATTACCATCCTTCTCAACTGCACTATTTGGAGTAATAGATTTAACTAACATGCCATTGATTCCTTTCTCCACTAATTCCACATTCAAACCTTTGATAAATAAAATAAACTTTAATAAATTTTTAAATAATTAATTTTTATAATAAATTTTATTGGTACAAAAGTTTACATTAGAAAAGTTTATATTAAACAATTCAGAATGAAATTAAAAATTTTAATAAAACAGAAAAAAAAAACAAATTTTAATTTTTGATTAAAAATTACTTACACAATGAATTATTTTATCATATATAGTGAAACACATTAATCCAGATATTATTTTATCCAAATAAAAAAATTAAAACAAACAACATTCTTGATTTCATAAACTTTACAAACCAAATCTCAAGGGAAATATCCAAATTGAAAATTCAATTTGGATATTCTCTTGAATTTGGTTTTCAGAACTTATGTTAAGATGACTGTGCCATTTTAAATGTTTTCTAGTTAATGCTATAGAGGGCCTGTGATCATGGGCCCTATAGCATTAGCTAAAGCCCAATCATGCCAGAGTCCAATGTCTATGAGTGAGAAATTCTAAATTCATTATAATAATGTATGAAGAATTAGTGTGTCAAATAACCTTGATGACCTAACAGTTAGGACATCAGAATAGTAACCTGAATTTCTCTGGTTCAATCTAAGCTAAAGCAGATTTTTCTTCAGATTAATTAGCTAAAAATTTAATTTAATTATTAATTAATAAATGGCACCATTCTTAGATTAATTATTAGTATATTATTTGTGAGATGGTATTGCCATTAGTTTAAATTTATTACTAATTAATAAAATTTCTATTATAAATATCAAGGGCTTAATTTGATAGATTAGGTTCAATCCTTGATTTGTTTTTCATTTTTTTTTATAATTCTACTATATGTACATTATATTTTATTTCAAAATGTACTGTACAATAATGTAATTACTTTATACAAAAAAATGTCTATGCCAAAACACTGTCTATTTATGCTTAAAACAATTCTTTATAATGAGCAAAATAACTAAACATTATAATTTTCTTCTATTAATAAATCTCTACTAATATAGTTTTAATTCATTAATTTGAAGTATCATTAATCTAGATGGAAATTCCATATTAATAGTAGGGAGTTTCCATCTAGATTGATAATATCTGCTTGGATTAACAGTGTTTTATGATTATAAATATCAAAAAACTTTTGGTTTTTAAATGTTTAAAAATATTCAAACAAAATAAAAAAATTAAATTTTATTATATATGACAAATAATTTTATCATAAAAATTAGATCATCCAGCTAGTAAATAGATTCAAAAATGTAAACTTAAATTTAAAATTCTCAAGTTTCACTCAAGAACAAGATAAGACAAGATTAAACTTTAAAGACAAGGTTGAATTTTAAAACTTCCAGTTTCATTCAAGAAGACAAGACAGATTCTTAACAGAACAGGAACATAAGACTTTTATTCAGATATTTTGTGCATTAAGATCAGATATGCATTTTGGATATTTTTTACATCCCCTGCCAATCTGTTGGCATATAATTGCTAACTTAAAAAATGCAATTTTTCAACAGTAAATATAAAATGCCAATTTTTCATCAAATCATCAAAAATTAAAAATAATTGATTATTATTGAATTCAAAAAAGATCTAAACACAAAAGCTTCTGATCTGCTATAACCTGTACATATTTCTACAGACATAAATTTGTAAAATTTACATAAACAGCAGCATTAATGCAATTTTTTAAAGAATAACAATAATTTTAATTATAATAACTAAAATTGTATGTCATTTTATATTTACTATTGAAAAAATTATTTTTTTTTTAAATTAGTAACTGTCCACCAACAGACTAATGAAGGATATTAAAAATATCTAAAATGTATATCTGATTCTGATGTACAAAATACCTATGAATGTTCTTATTCTATTAAGAATCTGTCTTGTCTTCTCTTTGAGTGAAACTTGAAGTTTTAAAGTTCAATCTTTTAGTGACAACTTAAAGAATCACTCCCATGATCATCCCTCAGCTAAAAAATAGTTTTATTAAATGCTTGCATACAGCTATTCCCCGACTTATGCAAAGGTAATGTTTTTCATAATTTTATGGAAATTGAATTTTACATAAGATAGAAAATTAATTTAAAAAAATATTCTAGATTAAAATTTCCCAGGGCTGGGTGAATACAATCATTGCACCTATACAAAGTTATGATACCATATTGTTCCCTACTGAAAATGAGATGCCACATGGAATGATATTATATCAGTAATATGATACTTAAGATTAACAAAAAATATACAAAAACATAAATAAATCAAGTAATATGAAGTTTTAATAATGAAAATTAACATGTTCAAACTTGTTATCTACAAATTTAGTAGCTATTTATGCTAGATATCTGAGAAACTGAAAAAAAATTTATGGAAAATAACTTATGTAAAGTTAAATTTACATAAATCATGTATTATGCAAATCAGGGAATGGCTGGCTGTATAGTCTTTCATCAGTTAATAGAGAATATTCAAACTTTCAAAGATATAAATCTAAAAAAAATTAAAATTCAAAATGCTTGTAATTTAATCTTACATCATGAGGAAAATGCAAATGTAAAGTAGAAAAAGACATAATAAAAATATAATTAGTAATTAGAACAAGCAATTCCAGAATTGAAATTGCCTATTTTCTGAAGGAGTCTTTATTGTTAAATAACAGAAATTAAGAAATTAAAATGCGTCATCAAAATAATCTTCAAAGCTTCATGTGCAAAGGACTAAAAATGATTTTTCCATAAATAGATAGCATGAACAGAACAACAAATCAATCTATGCTTCAGCAATGTGCATTCTGTAATTCAAAATATTATGACTATGTAACAAGCTTTGAAAGCCTATTTGGATTTTAATTTAATCAAAAAAATAAATAAAAAAGTATCTACATTTATTTAGCATTTGGAATCTATTGGTTTTATGTGTCTAGCATAACTGGCCTGATGATATCACCATGGCAACATGATGTCATTCATTGCTAGATCATCATGACATCATATTTTATTGATGTTTTTTAATGCCATCAACTGTTGCACCATGATGACATAGTAGGACTGTGACATCATTATAATAAATATTGACACTATATGGACCTAATTAGAAATCAAACAAGCCATAAGTTACTCCTATACTGCTAACACTTACCACTATCTATTGCAAATAATATAAACTAAAATTGTGATAAAAATGAAATCTATCCTATAGAATTAAAGCATGTGGTGTCAAAGTGTTCTTTAAAGGCAGAACATCACTACCAAATTTCATGTAAATCTGCTAATTAGTTCAAAATTTATTAATGAGGGATTCACAGAAGACATGAGCTCAATCTTATAAACCTTTATTTCTTTCAGAAAAGTAAGCTAATAAAGAGTACAACAAATATTATAGTAAAAATATTAAAAAATAAAATACAGAATTAAAGTCTTGTAACATAACATTTATACAAAAAACAGATCTATGCACAAAATAATTATAGAAATGAAAATATGAATGCAGACTGGATGTGTGTAATGTAATGACTAGACAAATGAAAAGGAATGAACAAGAACTTAAGAATGTGATATATAAATGTAAGCTAATGTTCTGAATGCAAGTAAGATGTCTTGAAAGAAGTGTGCACTTGAATATGTGACAAATAACATTTTGGGAGATAACAAGTAAGAAGTGAGGTGGATGCTGCTTATATTAGATACAGGAAAAAAAAAAAAAAAAATAGTACTTATCAATAGCAGACACTTGGCCAAATAGACATATAGCTTTTTTAGTTTTGTCATTTTTATAGCTTCCTTTTCTTTATTTTTATTTATTCTTTGTAATATAGAAATAAAAACATCTGCTCTCCAATAGAATTGCAACACTAAAGAAAAAATTAGCATTAAGTTGAGTAACAGAGAAAACATATTCAATAGCATAATGAACATAAAAGAAACACTTTTAGCTATCGTAAAAACTGATGATGGCTTTATAGTAGCCGGAAGTGTTTCTTTTATATTTATTATGCTATTAAATATGTTTCCTCTGCTACTGACCTTACTGTTATCTTTTTTAATATGATTCCTTTATAAAACAAACAATATAACAGTCCTCTATCTGATTTCGATCATGCAAAATAGAAATTATATGGAACTCTATCACAATGTGAAAATACGATAAATTTGAGGGGAATTTATCCAATTTTTTATGATGTATGATTATAAACAATAAAAACGGTACAGCACTCTATCATGATACAAGAATATAAATTTCAAATGAATCCTACAATATATGATAAAATTTAGTTATCAAGTGAGCACATTTGACACAATCATTAGGCTTAATTTTAGGCCTAACTTCCATAGCATAGCATGCCAAAATGTTCCAGACAGAAATGCCCCTTTTCAATTTATCACGTGATTAAAGCCAGACAGATGCCCTTTCAAATTTATTATATTTTCACATTACAATAAGGCACCAAACAATTTCTATCACATGTAATCAAAATCAGACAGGGATCATTATATTGTTTGTTTTATAAAGCTATTACATTATAAAGAATAAATAAAAATAAAAACTATTCATACATAAGGAAGCACTATACAGCAGGTGTATAAGTACTAAATTATATGCCTGCTGTGTAGTGCTTCCTTATGTATGAATAGTTTAAGTAGTAGTAAGAAATAAGTGAAAGAAGGTTTAACTATTTATGGATAAAAATAAAAAATAAATAAAAATAACAAAATTAAAAAAACTACATGTCTATTCAACCAAATATCTGTTCTGCTAATTATCCATTTGGTCTATTGTCAGTCAATCAAATGTCTGCTGACTCAGTATCTGTTTGATCAAATATCCATCAATGAAATATCTGTCAGCCAAAAGTTCATCAGCCATCTTTTTGGCATGGTTTAAAATAACATAATAAGAAATGATGCAGAGTGAAAAAGAATGTGATTGATAAAGTGCATAATATTGTAATAATTTGATCATATGGAATGAATGAGTAAAGAATGATTATCAAAGCAAGTATATGTTGGATATGTGATTCTAAGAGTGGAAGACGCTGGAGAGAAAAAGTGGATTAGTATTTGATAATTTATGAATTTGAGAATATGAATAAGATATATTCATATATGAAGAGAAAAATCAACTATGAAGAAGCTAGCAGTATGTAATGAGAGAGATATGTGATACCATTCGACGTGCATGATAAGAATGAGTATTTCAAGTGTGTTTTCATTTTTTCTTTGTTTCAATATTGCCTTCTCTCTCAAAGATATAGACATAATGATGATGACAGGTCCATGAACTGGTTGGGATCATAAAAATTTTATATTTATTTAAGAGTTTCTATTGTTCATTTGGACAAAGAACATCTTTTACATTGAGGATAATCATTTGTTCATTACATTTATGTATTATTATTTTCTCTATAAAATCAAAAAACATATGAGAAAGAATATTATCTATGATTTAAAACTGATTCTATCTAAATCTATTACTATTGTCAAATATAACTTAATTCTTGACAGAACAATCTATGTTTTACTACATGATTCTTGTTTTTTGTTAATCTATCTTTAGTCTCTATATGTAATATGTTGGAAACAATGAGAATCATTTATAACTGTTATAGTTTATATATCAATCATAAAATGCTTAATTAAAGTTTTTTCTTCTTTCTTATTATGATCTTTCCCTCCATACTGTTTATAATCAAATCAAATATACTAGGATTTCTGGTCTTGTATTTTTTTTATTTTATATATATGTTTTATGTATTCTCTAACATTAGAAAAGCTGTCAATTTGTTTTGTAAGTTTTGATTTGTTTATCTCTTATAAAGTGCCCCATCTGCTGTTCATAAAATTTTTGTTTTCTATGTTCTTTAAACTGTTATATATATGATGAATAACTTAAGTAAAACACAATACTTGTGGCTTGTTGGGATATTATAAATATCATCGTTATGAACATATTTTGAACCAGATCATTATGATAGTAACAACAGAATTACATGGGATCAAGCTAAAATCTTTGATAATATTCTTTTCCATATGTCTTTTGATTTTACAGAAAAGCTCAGTATAAACAAATACAGTGAACAAATGATCATCCTCAATATATGAGACAATACAATATTAATCCAACTGAATAACAAAATTCTTTAATAAACATAGACTTATGACTCCAGCCAATACATGGATATGTTTTTATATAATTATAGTTTTACAAGACTTTATTTAATTCTAAATTTAATTTTTACTGTTTTCACAATAATACTTATTTTATTAATGTTTAATTTAATTTTAATTTTTACATGAACTTGTTTGTAATTTGAAATATTAGTTTTAGTTGGAAATGTTTGAATTTGAATTTTTTCTTATAAGTAATCATGAAATAATTTGAATGTTCTTTGTTGACAGAAAAGGAGCAATATTTGAAAGTTCTGTTAAAGATTGTTAGGCCATTTTTTTTATTTGAAAACTAGAATTTTATTTAAATATTTTGATTTAATAAAATACAAATTTATTCATTAAAAATATAGATAAACAAATATTTTAATTTATTGTGTCAAAAAGATTACAAGTTAAAAACAAGAGAATCTCATTCACAAAATTTAGAATTTTATGATCAAGAATGCTGAATATTTATGAACATTATCTATTATCATATTGTTTAAGTAAGAATTTTATGAATTTTATTAAATAATAACCTAGACGATTGGTTCCTTTTTTAATTCTGATAATTCTCTCCAATGCATTTGGAAGAGGAGGTATATCAATATCCCATTTTGTACTTGGAGAAAAGGCAGGACTACTTAAAGGTGTTGATTTACTTGAATTGAAACCACCAGATAAAAGTGAAGATGGTGTGAGAGAAGTTTGGCGAACTGGAAAATCAACTATTTCTCTCAACTGATCTTCAGATTTCTGTAAAATGAAAAAAATGATTTTTAGAGTTATTTTTGATATAAAATTAAAGATCTCTAGGTTCTTGAATAAATAGAATGAGATCAAAATAAGCTTAAATGAAATCACAAATTTAATAATATATAACTAGAATGTTTTTAGATATTCATTAATAATTAGCAGATAATTATATCAGAATATAAATGAATAACATTAAAATAATATTGTACATCCCTTACTTATATAGCTAATTCATTCTGAAAATTTCCATGTAAATTGAAAATTGCTCAAATTTAAACATATGCAAATATGTTTATTGATAAATGGAATTACTAGATAAATAAATAAGCATACAGTGAGAATAGATACAAATATTTAAAACCATAAAAGTAATATTTTACCCAGAAAAAATTATTTGCCAAATCTTTTATTTTGATTTTATAAAAAGCCATTACAAATAAAAAGATCTATGCAAATGCATAGAACTTTTTATCTGTGAAATCACAATATCTAAGGACCTATTATATAGTAAAAATATGTGTAAAAATAAATAACATATAAATATTAAGAAAAATAAATCATAAAAAACACATAAATACTAAATTTAAATAATAAAATGCATTTTTATTCATATCTGTTTATTTACTCAATCCCATTGGACAATTGTAAACCACTTTATCCAAATCAATTTGCACCTTCATTGGCAAACTCCATATCATATGATCAAAAGCTTGAGAAAAGCTAGCTAAGAAGGGAAAGCAAATAATGGCTTTCACTCAGAGCTTTAATTGCATTTAACTTATTTAAGATATATATTTTAAAATTTTATAATAAAATATAGAAAAATTATTTATCATCATCAGCTAAACCTGATCATCATGATTTCAAACATATAATTATTTTTGCACCATTTTATCAATAATTATTGAATAATATTAGTAATTAAAATAAATTTCCATTAAAATACGATTTATCACTTATGTATATCACAAATCTAACAAGTAAGATTTTCTTTTTATCATACAAATCAATATTATAGACATTATCAAATTTTATATAGAATACATTTAATTAAGAGACATATTATGAACTTTAGAATAAAATTTTAATTGAAATAGATTTTAAATATAAAATATAACATTAACCAATAGCAAGTTAAATATTTGTTTAAAAAATACTCAAATATTTTTAGATAACACTCATTTAATCTTATTTAAACAGCATAAAAATAATTAATAATTAATTATTTTATTAATTATACTTTTGTATAATTAATAAAACTTTAATAATTAAACTTATAATTAATAAATATACCAACTTTCGTAATTAATTAATTACGAAAGTTAGCATATTTAATTAATTTTTATATTAAATATTAATTCTAAGAATTTTTTAATGTTTAAATTATATTAATTTTTAATACTTAATAATTAAAATGTAAATCATAAATGAACAGAAAATAGTAAATATATAAATCCATAGATGGTGCTAGATTCACAGATGAATTATATTATCTTCAAACATTTTCATATTGCAACTTTCCTGAAACAATAAATTTGTGAAACTCATAAATTCATAATTGAAATAAATACAATTTGACAAAATTTGATTTTTGATATTCCCTAAATTATAGTAGATTGTGATCCATAATATGAAAAAAATGCTATTTTGTATAAAGCAATGATCTCAAACTCATTCTCTTCAAAAATATCATGTTAGATATCTTTGATTGGTTGCAAGTAAGATTTGAAATTCGGTAATTTTACTACTAGTAATTACTGGTTCCTAAAAATAATAAAAATTACTGTTACCGAAATAACTATTACCAATATTACCGTCTTTAAAAATCAAATTTTTATTTATTTAAAGTCTGTCATAAAACCAATTTTCTTTCAAACTTTTTTTAGAAGAAGGAAAATTAATTTTAGTCTTTTAAGTTTGTGAAGAGCAATTAAATTCTATTCTGTCCCCATCCTAAACCTATCTATTTCATATTTATGAAGATTATAATAATCTAGAACTATATTCAAGGTTGAACATGGTTAAAATATTCTAGATATAAATCCCAATCTTTTCCTCTCCAATATTTTCAAATATGTATTTGCTTTGCTAAATTGCCAAATTAAACTCTGTTTAAAATTTGATGCTTAAGTCTGCAAAGTGTGTACTATACACTACACAGACTCAAGCATGTTCTGAAAGTGTTTTGATTTTAACATTTCTATAAAGTGCTGTCATCTTCATTTAA
>WUQG02450645.1:0-12943 GCA_011317285.2 Androctonus mauritanicus | reverse complement strand
AAAGATCATGTAATTTATCAATTTCAAATTTTTATCATATTTTAAATGCTAAAGTTGGGGTAGGCTTATACACGATTGTGCATTATCACTGATTTGCAAACCCTAAAGTCTGGGGTTGGCTTATATTCAAGTACATATGGCAGATGGTTAGAAGCTGGAGCCAGCAAAAATTTTAATGGCTCCGACTCCGGCTCCACTGAATATGATCAGCTTAGCTCCGGCTCCGCTCCGGCTCCTCCTCAAACTTCCTGGCTCCATGGCTCCGGGCTCCGGCTCCGGCTCCAGCCCTGGTCTTATGGTTGATGTTGTCTGTGTCCTGTTCACAAGATGGGGCGGTAAAGTGCTCTACCATCTACCATATTCTCTAAATCTTATCTTTTGTGATTTTGATTTATTTCCTAAACTCAAAGACCCTACAAGACATTCGTTTACATACAATTCCTGACATTATGTGTGCAGTCCACCACTCCATGATATCAACACATTTGGCGCTGCTGATGGCATTATGAGGCTACCACAATGATGAAAAAAGGTCATGGACAATGCTATATTAAGGGACTATAAAAGTGAATGTGTGATAATCTGTACCATTGTGATCACTATTAAATTTCCAACCCTCATGTATATACTATATATACTCATGTATAAGCCAAGATTTTTTTCTCCCAAAAAATTTCTGAAGCAGGGATCTGCTTATATACAAGTTAAAAAAAAAAAAAAAAAAAAAAAACTCTTTTTTGCCTGGAGAAATTGAAGTAATAAGCAAAACCATAACTTATTAAACATTTCCTGAAGACCAGGATGAAAATTTTGCAATAATTCATTTAATACAATACCGGGTAAAATTTTATCTTACCCCGAAGAGATCAAGCGTGTCGCACCATAGACTCCAACCTGTATTTATATACCGTAATCATATAGGTGAAACCATGCTGCCCAATACAACGAGACACAAAAACTCGACAATCAATCAAGAATCTTACCTAAGGTTCATATTTAGGTGAAAAAATATATTTTTCATTATTATTAATTAAGAATTTTTTTAATCCATTAATTAGTAATCAATAAATGCTTATTAAATTTAATTAAAATAGATTAAAAAGTAACTAAAATAATGTTTAAAATAATGAAAAAATAATAATTTAAAATCTGTACTGAAAAATAACTAGAGTCTATCAAAAAAGTTCATTGTAAGCAAAATCAAAACTTCGAAATCGCATTGCACACATTGTCCTAATGGTGTATGACATCATTGTTAGGATGATCCACTCATTTTAAAATATGATAACTCAACTCGATAAAATACAACATAAAAGAAAACAAAACTTTGAACAGTTTCTTGGGGGCCATATGATATAGACATATTATTCTAATGGAATTTTTACTGTGGTAATATGAAATTTTTTAAAAAAGAAAAGTTATTCAATAACAACAATAAAAAGAAAATATTTTTATGTAAATTATCAAAATTTATTACTATTCATTAACTAGATATTTTCTGAAGCTACATCACCTAATGATAATTCACCAACATCAATCTTGCTTCGGAGTAAAGTAAAATTTTACTTTACTTGAAGCGATCGAGCTGAGTAAAGTAAAATTACCACTGCGCCACTGAGTCCAACCTACATTTATATAAGTGCATCAAATAGGCAACACCGTGCTGCTTGATGCACCATGATGCAGAAATTCTCAGCAATAATCCAAGCATCTTATGTAGGCATGCTGCACTTGATTGCTTTAGGTTAAATTAAAATTTTGCTTTTGAATTGATAAACTAGTGTTTGTATTATTATTTATTTTGTATTATATATATAGTTTCAATAAAATATTTATTTTGGCAAATGGCATTAATATATCAGTAACTAAAAACTAAATATCATATAATTTATCAGTTTCAAATTTTTATTGAATTTTAAGTGCTAAAGTCAGGGGGGATTGGCTTATACACAGATCAGCTTATATTTGAGTGAGTGAGTGAGTGAGTGAGTGAGTGAGTGAGTGAGTGTGTGTGTGTGTGTGTGTGTGTGTGTGTGTGTGTGTGTGTGTGTGTGAAATTGTTAACAGTGTATGTTTTTCAGGGCCAAAAGGTATCATGCCCCAGGTGCCAGTTATGCTCACTATGCCACTGATTAATAATTAATTAATTAAATTTGGACTAAGGTGGGCGCCATCTATTATTTAATAATCAAACTATAATTTTTGACTAATTTCTGAAATTAAAAATTTGCCTCGGCCTGGAATCGAACCAGGGACTCCAGGATAACGCCCCAACATCTTACCAGCTAGACTACCAAGACATCGGCAAACTTCCAATTTCAGAATATATTTAATTTTGAATTATCGTACCTGGCCAATTGCAGCGCTCCCGGACAGGCTATATCTAGTCACAGGCCCCCTTGGCTTATACATTTGGGTTATCGTGATTAATCCTCTGTGTAGTTGTTTAGTAATGATTAGTGATAAATTTTATTAAAGCATGATCTTAATTTGAAAAATTTAGGAGTTAATAATGAAAGATAGTATGTCTCTTTTCAGAATTACTTTTATTCTTCAATATAATCTTCCTGAACTTCAACATGTTTTGTTCAGTAATGAAATAGTGCCTGTATCTCATTCTTTATATGAGATTCTTCAAGGTTCTCAAACTAGCTGTTTAATGCAACTTTCAACTTATCATTTATGGAAAATTATCTGCCACAAAGAAATTTTTTTAGATTTGGAAATAAATAAAAGTCAGACAGAGCTAAAATTAGATGAATAAGGTAGATGAAGTAACAAATTGTATTTCAGTTAAGTCATTTTTGCAATAGAAATGGCATTTGTATGAGCACATGCATTATTCTGGTGAAAAATGACTTTTTATTTGATAGTCTTTTTTTTTTGCAAATTATTTGATTCAGTTAATCCAAAAGATTAACATAGTTTTGAGCCATTATCATTTGATTTTGGAAGATAATCAATCAGCAATATCCCCTTAGCATCCCAGAAAATTGAAGTCAACGTTTTCTACAGACAAAACTGATTTTACCTTTTTTTAGTGATAGAGAATCAGTATGCTGTTTTGTTTCTGGTTTAGGTAGTAAACTCAAGTTTCAACAGTAATTACAAATTGATGGATAAAATCAATTGTATCCTTCTTAACTTGTTTGCTGCAATTGACACGATTAAATCAAAATGGTACAACAAAAAACAATAAAAAAAATATAAATAAAATTCACTCCTGAGTTACATAGTGGAAGTATTGTGGAACACTTTTTGCATTTATTGGGTGAAAATAGGTGCCTCTGATGATGGGTCCTAAATCTTCCAATTGCCAAAATTTTTTTTTGAATTCTGTTCTAAAAATAGAAAATGTGAATGGATTGTATTTGTAGAATTTGGGCTATTTTTCATCAAATCTTATCGATTCTGCTTTCTATTTGATTATACTTTAGTAATCTTATTTTGATTTTGGGATGAGATAAATTTATTTTTGACATTTTAAATAAAAAATGGAATTTTAGTATGATGAACTGTAAAATTTGTAAAATGAAAAAATTTTGGTTAATTCTGTTAAAATAAATAATATTTTTTACTTATTTGGTCATTTTTTGCTTTACTTTTACTGATAATTTAATAAAATACGAGATAATCCTAATATAAATAACCCCACACAACAAAGAGAAGCATGGCACTTTTATTGTTTTATGGCAACCAATCATTTTACAGGAAACTGTAACCAAACCTATTTTGCTGTGCTGCATTTAGTATTGGGTGTATTGTGTTAAAAAAAGTATCTCAAGGCTAATTAGAGTAGGGTAGAAAATGTTAAAGCTGTTTATGTACAAGAGTGGACAATTTTCATATATGTCATGTTTTTTGTTATAAATTCAAAAATTTATAAAAAAAAATTACAATAAAAATTATTGAAATGAAGAAAAAACATATCAGTAAACATATTTTATTAAAAAAATGACAATATTTTAATAAATATTCATCATTTTTTCAACTAATTAATTAATAAACTTAATTAATTAAAATATGCATAATATTTAGTTTTTTATTAATAATTTTTAAAAATACAGTCAATTCTCATTATTTGTGGTAGTTATATTCTGTAAATTCTTTGTGAACACTGAACCATTATGCCTATGGGAAATATAGAGTTAGATTACTAGATTACTGGAAACCTTTGTTCACAACATTTTCGTCCTTGCTTTGTGTGTGTTTTTCTGTTGAAAGATACCTTATTTAATGTGTATCACAGTATATGCACTGTATAGTATTATATACATTATTACAATTACATTAAAGTTTATTTAATTTTTTAAAACACTAACAATGGGTAATTGTTTGATGATGCAAAATTTTGATGTGGTTTTGATGTTACAAAATTTTGATTTTGTATTTTCTTCCTGAACTGCATTGAAAAACTGCCTCAGCCTTATCTACATTGCTTTTTGCCTCAGATTGAAAATTTCAGCCTAAAGAGCAAATGTGCAGGAAGTTAGGTACCTAAATTTAAGTCTGTGTTCAAGCATAGGATCACAATCTTCTATGAGATTTGCAGACAATATGAACAGCTTTTTGGTCTGTGGAATGAGCAAGGATAGGTAATGAGACTTTTTTGACAGAATGACACAGAGACTACATTTGGTAATAAACAACTTTCTTTACTAGAAAGAAAGAGGGTTTATGTTGGTAGCAGTATTTTTGCCTTTCAGTGGGAGTCTGCAAATAAGTGTGAAAGCACTGCAGAAATCGATTTTGTGGTTACAAATAAATTTTAACGAATAGTCAAATATGCGAATACAGAATCCATATATAATGAGAATTTTATTTATTTATTTAATTATGCCCTACATAAAAATGCAAGTGCGGGCACCCCCCCTGCTATTCCAAGTTATATCTCACATTATAGCACACAATTGGCTGTATTTTCCAATTTTCTTCATTCATACTTTATTTTATTCTTAAGACTTGCTGCTGTCAGAAAATACCAAATATTTCGTTAAATGGCTAAGATTTCATATTAAAAAAAAATCTTATTTTCTCCAATTTCATATAATAATCAAAAAGTTGTGAAAGAAATAAAAAAGTTTTTTACATCTTTAGAATGACAATAGAAATGTAATAAATCTAAAATTTTGTTGAAAATTAAGTGAGATTTTGCAATTTGAATTTTTTTTTTTTGCATATTAATGAAACTTGATTAAAAAATAGCAGCAGCAAAAGAGTTAAAACAGTCCAAACATTCTTGAGAAATTTGCATTCAAGTGCATTTTTGATCCATTGTCAGCAATCAAATGTTGCAGATAGCTTTTCATTCCTAATTCTTTGGTGAGGATATGAAATGTTCACTCATTCAAGATGCCTACAGTCTTAGCAATTACAAACTTCTTTAATCTGTGATTTTTTTTTAAAACAGTATTGTACACTTTATTAATGATTTCTGGTATCATAGCATTTTTTGGGCATTCACTACAGAAATCATCTTGTAAGCTTGTATGAAAATGTTTAAATTCTGCATTCCATTTATAGTTTTAAATGAATTTGCACTGTCATTCAACACATTTTTCATCTCATTAAAAATTTCTGCTGGGTTGAAAACTTTTTTAAAAAGTTTTATCATTGCATAATGATCCATTTTATCCATTTCAAAATATAAACTGGGATGATTTTATTTAAACAGCTATTTACAATGACCTACTTGAAAGATCACCTTGATATTTCACAAGTTATTTATAATTCAATAGTGGCATTATAATGCTGCAAAAATTTTAGACATAGCAACATCTATACATCAAATTGCTGACTATTCAAATTTCTCTTGTAAGCTATTTTAAGAATTAAATTTTTATTAGAATGTTTATTTATTTTAGGTGGGACCAACTGCCATTCAAGTTACTTCAGCAGAAAAAACAAAAGTTTTAAGTCATGCTGTATTGCTTAATGATGTTTATTATGCATCTGAAATTGAAGAGGTAAGAAGATATAAATTAATAATGTAAACTGTTTTATTATTATTATTATTAAAAGTTTAAAACTGGAATGCTGTTTATTATGATCTTAAAAAAAAAGCTTTTCCTGAAATCTAAAATTAAAGAATTTGGAAGTAAGGTTATCATATTAACTTCTGCAATTAAATTGCTAATCTTTTACTTCTATTTATTATTTTAGTTTAATTGAACAGTATTTATATTCCTGATTATTGAACAGTTGTAATAGTTAGTTTATTACATATTTTTATTTTGAAGGGGAAAAATATCATAATGTATTATAGATAAATATCAAAAAGAAATAAAAATTCATGTAAGAAACATATTTATTACACAAAAATGTTTTTATTAATTAATGATTTTTTCTTATTGACAAGCCCCTAAATCAGGGGTGGCCAACCCCGGGCCTCATGCACCCCACCTTGAACATTTTTCCGGCCCATGAGATTCATCATACTTTTACAAAATATATTTATTTTATAATGGTCAAAGTAATGAAAACCGATGTATTAAAAAAATACATTATTTGTGGATCCATATATTCAAAAATTAACTGTCGAAATTATGAGAAAAAATTAACTTTGATTTTAAAATAATAATCTTGCGAACATATGACAGATATTGCCTGTTTTACTTATGAGTTTATAGTTATGAGTTTGCAGAATAATTAAATTATATTCTGCGAGAAACTATATTCACTCCAAAAAAATATCTATAGTGGGTCTAAATCTAATATGGGGATATATAATTCTATATGCGGCCTGTGGAGTTATGATGCATTTCCAAAGTGGTCCACAAGATCATTTGGGTTGGCCACCCCTGCCCTAAATGATAGTAAAAATTGTGTGACAAGAATACTTGACAGGATTCCTAAATCAGAACTCCAAAAATCATTCCACTCATTGCTTGATCTTTCTCAACACTATATTAATGCAGAAGAAACATATTTAAAATAAAAAACAAAAACAGATTTATACCAATAGATTTATACCAATATGTATGGCCATTGATTCATTTTTACAGCATCAATTTTTATTTATCAGAGATACTGTTGTAAGGATCCCCCAATATACTTGTGTTAGGTTCGAGTGGGTGGCTGATATAAAAATGCGTATCGATAAATTTTAGGGTCTTTTTGAATAAGAGTTGTGAGTAAGTGACACAAGGATCCAGAATAGGAGAATTGATTTGGATATTCACATAAAATAAATAATATATATTTATTTAAAATAAATAGGAAATAAAACATAATATTAACATATTTCCTTCAAGAGAGCTATTTGACGCGAGAGATCATACCTGTGAGAGAGAGAGAGAGTCAAAGAAATATACTTCAATCCTTCATTATTCTCAACGATTATTCTTTATCTTCGTTTATTAGTCCTCGTCGGATGTCCCTGGACAGGACGAGACACGGAATCACTCTCGGCTGCTACATTTTTCCCACTTTCTATTTAGAGTCTCAGAGTAGACTGACTTAATTGTATTAGTTGATTTCTATCCCGAATAAAACTTACTGACTTTTTCTTTTACTTTTTTCTCCGGGAAAGATGAGGTCTTTTGTTTTCCTTTTTTATACTTTTTTTATTTATTTTTTGAGATATCTGCATGTAACGCAACTGTTTGTTTGATCATATATTTTCTATCATTTATTATTTATTATTTCTTTATTTTTGTGGAGACAAAGTTCTCTAGGCCGGATAGTACGGTATTTTTATTGTTTGTTTTCCTTTAAGGTGTCACCTCATTCAAATCCTTTTCGTAATTTTCGATAATGCGGAGAGTGACACCTTGCATCCGATCCGAATTCTGGGTCTCCACAACCAACATTTATTTTTTTTTTTGTCAACAGATGACGCCACATTCCATTCTCTAGGAATACTATGTGGCGGGGCGAAACAAGCTCTTCCACAGGCTGCCCACTCCTGCGGAGGGGTCAGCCGGATTGTGGAGGACGGGGATCGATGGGCCGGGCCTGGACCTCATGATAAATATTTTCAAGGGGTGGGGACCCGAGACTCAAACCCGGGTCCTCCAGAGTGGAAAGCCGAAGCGTTTCCATGCGGCCAATCCGGCCGACAATTAAAAAGTATTAAAAAATAAAGAAAAAATAAAAAAGATTAAAAAATAAGTAATAAAATTACCCTTAATCTTATTTATGTTTAAATATCTCTTAAAATATGCAAAAACATTTGAGAAAATACTGAAGAAATATTTTACATATAAAGTACAGTACTGTACAAATACATATTTCTTAAATACATTTGTATTTAAGAAATATGTATTTTTAAATTTAAAATACATAAATACATATGCAGTATTGTACTACATATGTATTTATGTATTTAAATACATAAATACATATGTAGTACAATACTGCATGCAATACTGCATATGTACTACATATGCAGTATTGTATTTTAATATTCTACAGTGAAACTCGGTTATAATGAGCGTCTTGAGAAGAATTACTCATTATAAAGACCGTGACACACTGCCGCGACGTGTAGCGATGGAAAAAAAATTGAAACTTTTGCTTCCATTGCATCGCGGTCACAGCTTGTTTATATACCGACAGTAACAGCATTATTTCTCATGTTTTCATGGATTCGTCGAAAGACGTCGCTTGTGGAGCGTTATTGTTTTGTTGATGTTGCTAACAAATGATCGTGTATTTCTGATTTCTTCATTTAAGCCACAAAAACTTTGAAGAAGAAAAAGGACAAAGTGATAATGTTATGAATCAACACTATTTCCTTACAATTAAATTTTTGCTTTATTATTTGATCGAATAATGAATATCTATTAGATCTAAGTTAGATAAATGAAATATTGTGATTATGGATAATAAATCGGGAAAGAAGGAGACAGATTCTAGCTGCCATCCTTATATATTCTCTGCTTCATCGGAATCTAAAAAGACGAATTCGGCCCATTTGTCGAAGTATCCAAAAAGAAGTCTTTAATCGTCTGATTAAAGACTTCTTGTTGGATACGTTGAACAATAGAAACAAAAGTGTTAGAATAATAGGAATTCATTGAAATAGGGGGATGCACCAGTCCTTGACGGATTAAAGGATATTTTTGATTTTGCGAATTTTTTATTGATAGATTTTATACCAAAATGTTCAAATAAAAAATTATGAATACACTTTGAAATATTCCCTGTCGTCGGCCGGATTGGTCTCGTGGAAACGCTTCGGTTTTCCACTCTGGAAGACCCGTGTTCGAGTCTCGGGTCCCACCCCTTGAAAATATTTATCATGGAGTCCGGGCCCGGCCAGTCGACCCCCCGTCCTCCTCAATCTGGTTGACACCTCCGCAGAGGTGAGCAGCCTGTGGAAAGGCGTGTTTCGCTCCGCCATTTAGTACTCTTACTGAGTGGAAAGTGGCATCATCTGTTGACAAAAAAAATGTTCTCTGTCTAGCGTATATATATTTTAACTAATTATGATTAGCCAGTCTAAAAAATTGAAAAAAATACTGAAAAGAACCAGTAATTGACCGCAAGGCATCAATCAACAAATGACCATTCCGAGACCAGTAGTTAACTACATTTTTTATTTTATTGAAAGTCTTGAATGAAAGACATAAAACAAAAAATATAAAAATGATACATATCGTGTTGCATCAGAAGGTCTACAGCACAAAAGACTTGAATAAAATTTATTATGTATTTGAAAAAAATTCAAAGATGCAAATTTCTAGCTAATGAATGTAATTGCTACTTGTACTCAGTTGCTATTTCGACTTTTTTGTTTCAATATTCATTTGTTCAGAGTATTATAAATCAGATAAGCTTAAAGCTTCATTAATATCCGTTTCATCATGATAAGAAGCAATCCCTGACTTATTGAAATTCTCTTCAGAACTTTTAATTGCTGTCTACTTCTTCTTTCTTTATTTCCTCTTGAGCTTTGTCTTCAATTTATTTATCAAGGTGGGGTGAAGAACCATATTATCCCTAGCAGTTTGTCTGATGGGCACACCTAATTCTTTAACAGCTGTTATAGCAATTTTCAGTATTACCTACATGTAATTCGAAAATCGTAAAAACTTTTTCTTTGTCCCATTCAAATAAATTTACATGTAAAAATAGGCTACAATTTAATTTGATAATAGTAACTGCTTTAATTTAGAAATTCAGTATCTATCTTGTAAATAGATCTAGGCTATGGTATTGCAATGAAAATAATTGAAGATGTATTACTGGCCAACCATTAGTTTTGATAAAAACCAATAAATGACCACTATGGTTATCTACTGAATACTTTCTCATATCAGAGATCCAGTAGAAAACAATATCCTAAGATAGTGTAAATAAACATTTTAACAATTTATACAAAATCGTAAAGCTAGAACACATTCTTAGGTTCAAGTTAAACATCCAATTCATACAAAATATTAAACACCCAACTGGATGATTCTGAATTTCAAACCAAGCTCACAAATGGATATTCTTATTATTTCTGGTCAAATTCCATCATGCGTCCAATTTCCTTATTTGTTACAAACACATGTACAGAAATTTTGTTTTCATGCATATCATTGGTTAGAAGACATGTGACTTCAAAAATTTTTCCAATCAGGACAGTTCTTACATCTTCTATTGGCTTAATAAAATCAATAAATAGTGATATTGGTTAACTACTGGGAGACTGATCAAGGACTGACTCTACTGTTCTCTATATAAAAAATGCGATAAATTATCTAATGACTAATTCATATTGTATTAATTCACATTTAATTAATGAAATAAATTCATTAATTAAATGTCAATTAATAAAACTTTTACATATTAGGCTAATAAATCCGTTCTTTACTCGATTCGTATAAGAAAATTATGTGCAACTGAAAATTTTCACGTCTAGTTTTGAAATTTCTCTTGAACTATTAAATTTTTCGGAAATTTTACAATTTTTTGTGTAACGTATTTGTTTACTGTAAAATTATCCGAATTAAATGGATCGGAAAGTTAAGCATACATCTGCATCAGGGTATTTTCTTGTTCTTTCTCTTCTTTTCCTATCTTTTCCAATGGCCGACGCACACGTCTGTGATAGACAAATCCTATAATTTTCAGAAGAGTAACTGAATTACGAGTTATTGCATTGCTATTGGAAAAGATCTTGTTCGAAACTACTCGCTCGTTGACTACTATATCATTCTAGTTTTATTGAACTTCAGAGAACTTTAAACAGTTCTCTGAAGTTCGATAAAAATCGAAGGAAACGGATATAAAAAAAGAAAATTTTTATTAATAAGCAAATGCAAACACAACTTAAAAATCGCTGTATGCGTATCGATCTTGTTAAAATTTGCTACGCTTTGATTATATTTTATTTTTAATCAAGGTCGTAAATCAGGAATGAAAATTTAATTTTAAAACACAACTTTTTTTTTTTTTTTAATTTTATAAAAGTGGATTAGATTGTGTGGGAGGTTAGATTATGTTGTTTGAGAATATACACGTGTAAATACTATAAATTTTACTCTTCAGTATCCAAGATAAATATGTCTGCAAGATAAAATGAGATTTCTTTTTTCTTATTTTTATACGACAAAAATCTAATAAACTGAGGACCATGTTCGAAATTCTGAAAAAAGTGAGATTTTTTCCCCTCTGAATTTCGGTTGCATAAAGAATTAAATCCATTTTTATTGTGCAATTAAGAAATTTAATGCTTTGATTGAGAAACTTTTCTGGTTTTCAGTTTTATTAGTTACAACTGAATTGAAGAAATTTATAAATCGATATTTTATATATATTGTCAAACTACGTCAATGTGTGCTGTGAGTGTCAAATGCCAATTTCCTTCATTTTTTTTTTTTTTTTTTGAGTTGTGTAAAAATTCCTAAGGCAGTTTGAACATAAAAAAAAATTAAATAAGAAAAAAGATAATAGAAACTTGAAGTCGATATCAAAATCCGGAAAACTGCTACGATAAACAAACCGATTGGAAAGGCAAAAATAACAGGATATGCAACTTTAGTAAACATATAATGAATTATATATAAAAAGTGCGATTTTTACATTTTTCCAACGATTTATTAATAGATATAAATATAATACTACAATATTTTGATGTGTTAACATTTAGTTTTATGCTAAATTTAAGTAGCACTTTTTAAGTTTGTTCGGTTGTCATCCGCACAATTTTTTATTTATGATTGATAGATCAAAAATCGATATTCTTAATCAATCTTCTCCCCTCCACGTTTTTTCTTCGCTCTGTCAGAATTTTTCAATTTTCGAGTGCCGTCGGTTGAAGATGTCTGATTCATAAAGAAAATTAAAAAAAATATTACCGTATATTAATGATTTAAGAAATTTTTATTTAATTATTTATTAATTTCTGTAATTTTAAAAAACTACAATAAAATTAAAAATAAAATTTTGATAAATCAGTGCATTCGACTTTTTTTTTAATTTTTGCGAATCGAAAAAAACTTTTTTTAAATGAAAATTTTCTTTAAATACAGCAGTTTATGAAAGAATAATAAAAATTTATTAATTTTGTGATATGTAAAAACATATAACTTATATATATGTATATAAATTGAACTTTTATAACTGGTTAAAAATTATATTAGTAAAATTAATGAATAACCGAATAAATATTAATTTTATAGATGATAGATTTATAGTTTAATATGCATAAAATATATATTTTTAATAATTTTTATCGAAAAATTAACGATGATCTCCTTTAAAGTACTAAAAAAAATTTGTAAAAAATATTCTTCATTAAGATTAATTAACATCTCAATATTTGTTCTAGTGAAACGTTCAAAATCGGATTGAAAAGTACATGAAAATTTGTCGTTTAATTTTATGGAAATAAATTAAAAAAAAAAAAAACATTTCTGAGATATTTTTAAATTTTTTTCCTGAGAAAAAATAATCAAATTTGATATCTGTTGTCTCTATACGATCTTCAGACAGAATCGTTAAATAGAAT
>WUQG02450634.1:0-12944 GCA_011317285.2 Androctonus mauritanicus | reverse complement strand
TGTTTTTAATGCCCGTTTTATTATAAATATAATATTTTTATCATTGAAATTATTTATTTATTGACGATCAATCGAAAACTGCTTCCTGATAGATTTTATGGTTTTCTCTAATGTAGAATACATGACATTCAACTTGCTGTCTGGCTTGTTCCAGAAAAAAAAAAATGAAATTCCGCAACCATCTACTAGCAGATTTATTTAAAATGAATGTAAAGTAATAATGCTTAGCAAATAATCCTTTAAATTCTAGCAAATAGACATATTCTGTTTTCTTAGTGCTTAATTTATTACACAGTATTTATTTTTGAGAATAAAATGATTACTTTGAGAAAAACCTTCTAAAAGCGTCAAACATGTTCTGTATTTTGTACTTAACTATATCGAAATTTTCAGGATATACTAAACTGGAGTAACTTATATAATATTTTGATTATTTTAAATAAAAATTCCTTATATTTTAATTCTAAAACAGAAAATCCGGCAATGCTGCGAAAGTTTGCAAAGTATTGTTCAGGTCAAAATATCAGGGCTCTAAACTGCAGGATTACCGAATAAGTTAATAGAAACAATATTATTCCCGAGGAAAATTATTATTTATATAATGATGATGATAATATTGATATTTGTTTTTGTTTGCATACTTTACGCCCCTTTTCAATCAGGAAGATTACTAAGGAGCGGGGCCAGTTCAACCATGGGTTGCACTCATGGTTGAACTGACCCCGCTCCTTACCATTCCTTCCTTCCTTCACCATTCCCCGAATGGTGAAGGACAGGGATGGCCGGGCCAGGCCTAGCATCCCAAAAAAACTTGTAAGGATATCCAGACCTGGATCCTCTTGCATGGCATGCCGAACAGCGTTATCACTCGGCCATCCGGTCGCCAATATTGATACTTGAACAATATCTGAACAAATTACATTTTAATGACGTAAACATCTTTTGAACTAACTATAAGGATAATAATAGAAGAATAGGATTCATAAATTTGTTTTGCCTTTTTTATTTACTAATCATTTTTTAATAATAAAATTTTTAGTAAGATTTTTTTTTTTATATGGAAAGTATATTTAACCAACAAGTTTTGTATTGTCCATTTTTGAGGTCAAAATATTTTGAAAATAATATTGTAGTTACTTATTTCATAAAGAATAACCGTCGAAATTTGTAATTCAATGAAAAAAAAGAGAACAATGCTTTCTAATAAGGATCCTTTAAAGTATAATGGACACAGTCATGTATAAAGTGGACGACAAAACAATATTTCCGGTTTTGGAAAAGTATATAAAAATGGACTGCCAGATGATATGCAAATTCTCGTAAACATGGAAGTGAAGTGGAAGGTAAGTACAGTTCGTTTTAGAAACATTTTCGCCATTTTTTTTTTGTTTCATGTTACGTTACACTTTTATAGATAATTATTCTCGCAATTGCGTGTCTCCCATACTTCACTGGAGCAGAAGCATCCAAAACTCTAACAGATGTTAAGAAATTTTCAATTCAGGCAACGAAGACAGGCAAATTAAAAGAATGTTTCGGACATCAGTCTCTAAATTGCTCTTGGAAACCGAGAGAATTCAGAATAACCAAACCGATTCTCGAATATCGTCAGAATCAACGATTGAAACCATCTGAAAATGGAAAAATAAGACAATTTAAAAATTATCCTGGACAGTTATATCACAGTAATTCCAAAAGAGAGGAAAATATTCTTCCTCGGATAGTCTATCTAAAAAAATTTAAATCCTGGAGACAGATCGAAAATAAACGAAAAGAAAGAGAATATTTAAGAAACTATAATCTTCCCGAAGAAGAAAAAAGAGGCGGTCGAAAACGGTCAAGAAAGAAAGAAAATCGCAGTAAAGAAGAAACTAAAAGAAAGAAGTCGAAAAGTGAAGAAGAAGAAGGAAGCTCCGAAGAATCTAAGGAAGAAAGTTCTGAAGAGGAGGAGGAAGAGGAAAATGAAGAAAGACGAAAGCGTAAGCATCGTCCAAAGACTAAATATTACAGACATTCGCCGGTTTACAGAAATCGAGAGAAGTCCATTTCTTCCGAAGAGGAGGAACCGAGAATCAGAAAAGAAAAAAAGAGAAAACATCATCGACGTCATGGATGGCATTGGTATAACAACGAAGATCATGTCGGATGGTTATGGCATCCTCCGGAAGAATATAAAGAGGACATTTGGCAAGAACACGAAAATTATCGCGATTAGATACGGTAACTTTTTTGTATTTTCTTTAATGTCGAAAAATGTAGTTTATATTAAAACATCAAAATAACAAAAATTTAAATTTTTTTTTTTTTTGTCTTTCTACAATAATGATGGTTACATCGAGATAGTAGCTAATTCCAAATATATTCGTTATTTCCTCTTGACCTTGTAGAAAGGAAATTATTGGACTATAAATTGCCTGAGATGACAAAATATCACTCAAGCGACGAATTTTCTTTATAAACGAGTTATTTTAGTTGTATTCTTTAGGTCATTAATGATAGTGGAAATAGTTTAATAAGAGTAATTTTATCGCTTTGAATTTTTTTTTTCGAGCAACTCACTTCAACTGAATCTTTGCTAAAATTAGTTTAGAACTCAAAAATTTTTCAAATTGTATCTTCTTAACGTGTCCATACCATAAAATGAATTTTAATATATTTTTATATTTTTAAAAGCTAAAAAAGAATATTAATTGGATATATATATATATATATATCTGTTTTCTATAGTTTATATAGTTTATCCATTCACCATAAAGAGGAACAACAAAGCATCGAAAAATGAAAATAATCTAATTTGAATATATTAATTTTTATACATTTACACATAGTTAACATATATAATTAAAACACGATAAATACTAAACAACAATAAAAAGTTTACTAAAATAATAATTATATATTTTAATAGTAGTTTAGATGAGTGTAAGTTGTTTTACTGAATGAAATTGGTAAGGAGTTATGGTAAAAAAACAAAAAAATATGTCAAATGGAAAAGCATCTTTCAGGGAACAGAAGCAATTCTTTAGCCAATCAAAAACATTAAAACACTCTGATGGAAGCGATATGACTATTAAATTACTTCTGTTCAACCAATTATTATAATTATACTAGTTTTCTTAATCATTATGCTATATCTATAGCTATAGATATAGCATAATGACTGATATATAACTAGACTTACATGACTGAGATATAACTATAGACTTACAGGTATAATAACTACAATAATATCTAGCAGTTATTAACTGCTATATCACAGTTAATAATTATTATATCGACTGTAAATGATCATGTTTGCAAACTGGATATGCAGATAGTAGCACAAGTTCACTTTATCATATTCCCGTGATTTTCCTGATCATTATAATCTTGGATAGCAGTTTTTCCTTATCTCTTACTACTTGTGCTCGATATTTTAATCATCCTGTTTAAGTTTACAATGCATAATCTCTAGACAAGACCTAGTTAATGCAAAGATTCAATTAATTAGACAGGTAAGGTGGTCAAAATGAATTTATTCCACGAATGGACCAAAGTCTCTCGTCTTTAGTTTTCATATCCAAATATTTGTGCATTACAATTTTTATGCATAATATTCTTCTCTTACTTTACGTTATACAATAAAATAGAAGTGTCGAATATAAAAATTAATTTGAAAATACATTAAAAGTAAATTAAAGCCTGAATGATTTATCAAACGTTTTAATTGTAATTTTTTTTTTTTTTTTTTTCGAGTTGAAAGCCAAATGATCAAATATGAAAACTGCTAAAGATAATTTATAAATATCGATCATGAAAATTATATAGGCCTAGTTCAAAATAATAAAATTTGTTCTTGATTTATGGTCTCAAAAATATTTAAAAAAAAAAAAAAAAACATTCATTGTCGCATAGGAAAACTAGATTATTGTAAACTTATATTAATTTACAGGAAAATTTAAATGGGCTTTAAACGATCATTACGTTACTGTATCGTCTAAGATCGCAAACAATTAGGAAGATGTTTGTTTGGAAATCGAGGTAAATAAACACGCGATATTTTTTGAATGTTATTTCCGCATGAATCAAAAGGAAAAATTGTCATCAATGCCGAATAAACTATGAGATGATGAGGAAATTATTTAATACATAAAGTGACTATATGCTCTATTAGCCACGATGTGTATCAGTTTTATAAGTTCATTTTTTTTTTACTAAACTGATATAATAAAACTTATACCATTTCTCATTTAGTCTGTCATAGTCTCATCTTAAATCTGGAACAATATTCCGGATTTAGGATGAGACTATGATAGACTAAATGGTCGGTCAATATGACAGTCTCGTCTTAAATCCGGAACAATATTCCGGATTTAGGATGAGACTATGATAGACTGAATGGTCAGTCATATGACAGTCTCGTCTTAAATCCGGAACAATATTCCGGATTTAGGATGAGACTATGATAGACTAAATGGTCAGTCAATATGACAGTCTCGTCTTAAATCCGGAACAATATTCCGGATTTAATATTGTGAAATTTTTTATTTAAATTTAATTTGAATACATTAAGCTATTGTGTTTAAAAACAGAATTTGTTAATATTTTAAAAATTTTATTTTAATTTAAAAAAAAATATCAAATAAATTATTAAGAAAAAGCATTAAAGTTATTAAATTTAACGATACCGATACACATCAGTAGTTTATGATTTTACGTGTTTTATGTGATCTTAGACAGCTCACACTATGAGTACAAACGAGGGAAGGGAAAGGAAAAAATAACGACTTTATGGAACAGGAATTGACGTATAAAAATGTTTTTTGACACAATAACTCCGCCTTCCGTTTGCATCCGACTTATAAAATGATCCGGAACTGGAACAGCTCCTGTTTAATACTCTGTATTCCTTATGGCCATGGTGAGTAAACTCGATATGCTATATTTATATTTTTTGAAAATCTGACTTAACCATTTTCGAAAATCTTAATTATCTACTACTTAAATCTGATGGTAAAAAATTACCATTAAAATATTAAAAATCTTTTGTTACTATTAAAACGTTTGATAAAAACTATTTAGGTATTATTTTATTTTTAATATATTTAAATTATTTTTATATTCGACACTTCTACCTACAACTTTAAGTACTTACTTTTTTTTTGTTTCGATAATCCTGCAGTTCAGGATTCTGACATTTACTTACATGAGCAGTGGTTTACAAACTTGTGCAGAGTTGCCGGATTTTCTATTTTTAGATTAAAATGTAGGAAACTTTTATTTAAAATAATCATATTATAAACCATTTGATACAGTTTATTATACCATAATTATGGTATATATATCTAATATATTTTTTAATAAAATAACTTGATTATTTTAAATAAAAATTCCTTACATTTTAAAGCAGAAAATCCGGCAACGCTGCAGAAGTTCGTAAAATACTGCTCAGGTAAGTAAAATGTCGGTGTCCTTAAACTGCAGGATTACCTTATGTTTTTAATAGAAAATTTAGATTTATCAAAAATACTCATTTTATAAGCTGTAATGGTTTGATTTATAAAAAAAAAATAATAATAATAAAAAATATTAATCCCAACACACCTGCAAATTTTCTATAAACAGTCACTAAGCCAGTACTGTACATTTCTTAAGATTGATTAGTCTATTTATAAACGTAAATACTTTTTTATACTTAATGAAACATAAAATTTATAAGTGCTAGATTGTAATCCTTAATTTAATTTATTTTTAAAATTAATATCTAGTTTGGAGAATTAAGTAAATGATCAAAGTCGTGCAGGTTGGTTGAACATCATTTAAAAAAATGAGGTTTGATGGTTCTTTGTACTTTATGTAAGAAATTTAAAATTGCGACCAACTATTCCTGAACGTAGCAGGAAATATTATCTTAAAAAAATTTTTTAGATGTTCTAACGATTTTTTTAATGGTTAACAAATTTCTGGGTCAAGCTCAAGAGAAATAAGAATGAACTCTATTGTAAAGTTATATAATTCACAAATTTTTTATTTTTTTTTCGTTTCAGATACCACAGATGTATTTCCTCGTATTTCTCTTTAACTTACTGATGATTTCTAAATGCACCGAAAATATTTTTAACTTTAAAATTCCAAAAGACGAAGTATACTTAGCTTCGGAAACTTCGCATTCGGATTCGCATTTTGGACACCTATCTCATAAACACGGTACGTTCTGGGACGGATGGATGAAAGGTTGGTACGACGGACTCAAAATGTGTAGTGAAAAGCACGGATTTGGTGGTGACCATACCGGTTATGGTTATACGGGACCGTTAAAATTCGGACACGCAGATAGCACACCGGTGCACCACTACATCAAGACCAAACACGGAGCGCATAAAAGCTATAAAAGTTATAAAGGTTATCATAAAGGATGGCATTAAAGAACTGCATTGGTAAAATTACCAGTCAATCATATTAAAGGACATCACATGAAAATATTAGTAAAGTATTTATGTGAAGTCAGTGACGAAATGTTATATTTATCTCTGTATCTGCACTCAATAAAGTATATGTCTTTATATTTTTCGTTTGTTTATTGAATTATTCGATCATCGATGAGCGGTTAAATTTAACAAATAGGAATCAGATATTCATCTGAATTATCTGAAACATACGATATATCTTGTAGATTCAAATCGGAATCTACAAGATATATCATATAAAACTCTAAACCAGCGGTTCTCAACTTTTTCATAAATGTGTACCACCTAACTCGAAAATTTCAGTACCGCCAACAAAAATATGCCTCATATATATAATAAATAGGAAGTCAAGATTATACATGTACCACTAGTCATGTCTCGCTTACCATCAGGGGTATGTGTACCACAGGTTTAGAGCCGCTGCTCTAAATTGTAAACAATATAGTTACTGATTATTAGAAGAGCTTACTGAAGAGAGAGTACTAAAATTTAAACGCTAATTAATTTTATACTCTACTCAGATATGGGAAAATATGACAGAAAAATCATAACCATGGGTTTGTCATATTTTTTTTTCAGATAGTTTGCATCTAAAAGCTATAGCATAAAATTTTATATCAGTATATGACATTTAATGAACAGAAATTTTATACTATGCATTATTTATAAGATTATCTTTGGAAAAATATAATAATCGATGCTATGATAATAGTTTATACCATATTTTTTGATAAATAATACATAGATAACATGCTATATAATTATTTTTACAGTGCGAATGTTATTTTTATATTTTTGAAAAGATAATGTATTATCTATCCAGTGGTGTACCAAGAGGAGAGCGGAGGGTGCGGACTGCCTGGGCCTCTGATCAGAGGGGCTTCCGAAGAACTTTAAGTATATGTACCTATATGTAGGAATATAAAAAAGGGACTTTGTATTCTGGGAGGATGATTGCATATAAATGTGCCGTGTTTATGTTAAAAGCGCTGATGCTATAATTTTATAAGATATGGGCAGTTTTCTACATTTTGTATGTTGATCATTCCAATTAGAGAGGCCCCAGGGGACTTCCGCCCCGGGCCTCGATAGCTGTAGGTCCGCCGCTGTATCTACCAGAAACCACAGTAAATTAATCATATCTAGATTTTTCATGCCTCGTTTAAAAAGAATTATGGATATATTTTATACTCTACAGATATGCTTCGGTACTTATCGTTTATAGACATATCAGGATAAAAATCTCAAATATCAGTAATACAGATTTTGTATACTAACTGTACTACAGTTAATTTAATTGTACAGTTTAAATGTGATACATTTTATCAATCTAAAAAAAAGATGTAAAATTCAAAACCGTTTAGGAAATGGTTAAAAAATAATGAAGATAAATATTTTTAAACTTAACAGGAATTATACGAATAAATAAAGATTATTTAAACTATAAAAGTTCTTAGAAATTAAAGTTGGCGCAGCATTATACATAATTTCAACTTTGTTAACTGCCACTTAAGTGTGTTGGTGACATTTTGTGAGCACTTTCAAACACTCTTTATCCGGAATTTTGCAGTTCTCTTAAATCAGCGTTTCCCAACCGGCTTCAAAGCTTCTTTGGATCCTTGGGGGTCCATGTGGACCCAAAGAAGCTTTGAAAGGTCCACAAGAAAATTTGTATTTCGGGGGTCCATAATATGAACTAAGGGTTCATGATAATATTATAAATAAAATAATTCGTTAAATAAAAATAATAATGAACTAATGTCACAGAAAAGTCCAGAAATTCGCAGTTAGAAGATATTCGTATTTTCTTGATGTTCTTTAGTTGACACAAAAAACAATTCTTTCCATAGAAAATTCTCGAAAAAGAAAACATTATTTTAGTACCGACTAATCTAGAAAGTGTGTGTGTCAGTCAGAGGTAGTCACTTCATTCTATAGTGAGTAATCGGCATTGTTGTGATGTATTGTTTGTGTTATTGAACGTTATTTTGTTTAGGAATATTACATATGTGTGTATATGGGGATCCACAAGCAAAAAAAAAGTTGGGAACTTTTTACTGGATTTAATATTTTACAGTATAAATCCCTAAACAAATTTCATTTTATACTGTAAGATATATCCAATTATTTGAAAACTAATATATTTTATGAATGGTTCAACGCTTAGTTAACTTCAACATTTAACCATTCATATTCAGATTATTGTAATCCAAGTGTTTCGGGATATTTAATAAAATTATAGCACACGTATAACAACTTCGAAATAACAACAAACTGAAAATTAGCAATTCTCTGCCTCATTATAAACATAGGAATTTTTATGCTCATTATTTTAAAAATTTTTCAATATCAAGAACTTGTCCATTGAATTTAAAAAAAAAAAAAAAATTATTTGGGAAATGTTCGATTTTATCGGAAAATTTTGTTAATCAATAACAAATAGAATCATTGGTATATTTCAATATCAAAATCTTTTGAAAAATTATCCTATTATACTCTTCATTATTACGTACGTTTTGTGAGTTTATTTTTATAAGTACTTTCTAGTCAGTAAATAGTAAATTTTATATTTTAACATAATGAACTACTGAACAGCAGTGGCGTACCAAGAGAGGGCGGATCACCCCGGACCTCTGATCGGAGGCCTCTAAAGAACCTTAACTTTTAAGTGTATATATCTATATTTAGGAATATAAAAAAGGGACTTTGCATTCTGGGAGGATGATTACGTATAAATGTGCCGTGTTTATGTTAGAAACGTTGATGCCATACTTTTATGAGTAGTTTTCTACTCCTCTAGTTACGTCCCCGCCTGGGTGGTAAATAAATGTTAATTATATATTTGTGTTGACATTTTGTAGTGATCATTCCAATTAGAGGGTCCCCAGAGAGACTTCCATCCTGGGCCTTGATAGCTGTAGGTCCGGCGCTGACTGACAGTCTGATTGCATGATAAAGCACTTGCTTTTAATGTAGAAGACCTGAGATCGATTCCAGATCTCATACTCCTAGATTTTTTAGAAGAATGCAAGCTCAGTTTGTTAAACTGAATCTCATTCTTCACCTGCTACCCGATGTGGACAATCCATGAATGGCTTTAGAGTAGTTCCATTGCTTAATAATTTCCGATTAGAAAGAGCGTAAAACTAAGAAAAATGAGCTTTGGAATGGTCCTACTGAAGAATTGCCCTTCTACGATTAAAGAATTAATTGTATTCCATTTATTATTATAATTTATCGAAGAGCGATATTTGTTTTAATAATTCTATTTTCAAATTGAAATTTTTTTTCTTGAAAAGAAAAAAAAAATGTGGATAATGAAAATTATAAAAAGTTTCCATTTCAAGTTTAATATACTCGATCAAGAAAATCTTGATAATATATAGGAAATATGTTAAGAGACCTCTTCGATCTCAAAATTTTATTTCAATCATAACTGAAGTTTATTTTATATCTGATGATTCGCAGTTTTCAGGAATATGCTTTATTACTTATACTGTATATAAAAAAAAAAATTACTTATAAAATTGATTTGTTTGAAATGACGGATCAAAATTAATAATAAAAACCTTCCTTATGGATATTTTTTGAAACTTTTCTCCCGTATAGTGAGAACTGTCCTATATTATTTGATTTCCAATGGAGGAAATATCATAATTAGATGGTACCAACTTGTATCATAGTTCTCACATTTGAAAGATTTCATTAAACTCAACTGTGAAAATACTTTTACCTATGAGTTTCTAAGAAAAAAGAATTATTATTCGACGTACTTTCTCTCTTTTTTCTTTCTTTTTTAGATTTGCAATACGGTATCTTACTTAAATTTTTATTTTAGATTCGACAATACATATAGAAGTTAATGATACCTTCACACTTATTGATATGTTTGACATATTTGTATGTTTTCTTCCTTTCAGAAAGTAGGTTAAAACTCTAGATTTTTTAACTTTTTTTTTTTATTCATCAATTGAGTCGAAAAATTTAAATTTAAAATCAATATTACAAATCATTTTTCAAATATTTAATACAAAAAAAAAATAATAATAATAATAACTAGAACGACATTGACAAGTTCATACTTTTTTTTTGTTTAAGATGATAAATTTAAATTAACAGAGAAATAGCAAAAATAATTATTATGGAAATTTATCAGCTTTTATATTTATTCTTATATAAAATAAACAAAATACATATAAAAAGAAATTACTCCAAACTTTTTTAATCATCTAATAATTTTTTTTAATAAAACAGACAACATAATTGTTTATATGTATTGTATATGAAATTTTTTTACTCGAAGTAACTTAGCATGCGAATCAGGAAAAATCAGTCACGTTTTGCTTTCATAATAAAGCGAAAAAAAAAACAAAAAAAAGAATTTTTAAGTCTACAAAGTTTACTGACAATGATACCTTTTTACCTGTTACTTCTTTTGTAATTAATCGAGCATTATCCTTTCCTGATAAAGAGAAATAAGAGTTCCAGAATATTATAATAAAAAAATAAAATTAATTTGTATCATTGAGCATATCATCAACATATTCGTGACAATGCAGACATTCAATGCTAGATAAACTGGATTTATAATTTATTTATTTATTTTTTACTTTTTTCTTCATAATTATCTTTTAATTAAATAAACAGTATTATAAATTAAATTTTAAACGACATTAATTTCAACTAAAAGTTTAATTTATGTTATCTTCTATTTTTTTTTTAAATTAATTCATATTTAATACAATCTTAGATATACATAGCTATATAAAATATTTATCATATATTTATGTATTTCGATGGAATAAATGTGTGTTTATTGTGTCCTTAAATGGTGTAAGTTCTTATGCGTTTATCTATTGAAGTATAGGGATTGTAATGAAGTATGACCACTATGCACCTAATTGTCACGCATCATAAATTTCGATCATCAATTCAACAAAAACGTCAATGCCTGGAACGACCGAATTCGCAAATTTTAGTTAAAAAAGAAATAAAAAAAAAAAACCGAAAATGAAGGAAGAATCGTTTTACAAAACACAGGTATATAAAGAGATAATTTAAAGCAAAATCTTTCATTGAACTGCAATCTGTGACAAATGGTAAGCTTTTAATCTTGGCTTCTATTAAGTTTGATTTAGTGATTTTTTTTTTATATTAATTATTTAATTTTGTTAATCTATTTAAGTTGTTTAGAATAATTAATACGGTTATTTAATGGATAACAATCATAGTAGGATGAATATATACAATCTATAATGTATATCGTCGTTGTTATACGCTAATTTTATTACAGACGACAACGTTCTCATCAGTGATATATTAAATACAATTTCAGGAGTGTCATAACCACGTAAAACTGCGTATCAGCAGATTTACTGTTAACGATTCGATAATCCTGCAGTTTCTTTAAGGATCACTCACTTACCCGAGCAGTAATTTTATAAAGTTTAAAGGTAATCTTGCAGTTTAGGGCCGTGACATTTACTTACCTGAGCAGTAGTTTACAAACTTGTGCAACGTTGCCAGATTTTCTGTTTTAGAATATAAAATACAGAGAATTTTTTTTATTTAAAATAACTAAATCGTTTTATAAACAATATATTTATTTTTTTTTATTTTTAATAATAAATTTTATCGAATAGTTAATAAAATGATTTTTTTAAAGAAAAAATTCTCTACGTTTTAATCTAAAACAGAAAATCCGGCAACATTGCACAAGTTTGTAAACTACTGCTCAGGCAGAGTGCCGCTAGATAACGCTGCTTCGCTTTAAGGTTACTCTCGTAACCGCACGCCATCTAGCGACACTCTGTGCTCAGGTAAGTAAATGTCGCGGCCCTAAACTGCAAGAATACCTTTAAACTTTATAAAATTTTTTTCGTTTTAATATTTTTATTATAGTGTCATTATTTATTTTTTATTTTATGGAATTTTTTTTTTTTTTAAATTCGATGCGTAACAGAATAGCGTCAACCAGAAAGTTTCGATATTATAAGTATAACTAGAATTTTAATATCTATATATATTTTTTATTCGAAAATGCATTATTAGATATCAAGAAAGTATCCTAATTTTTATAAACTTTATCGAACATTTTTTATTCTGTTTACAATACAATTTTTTTTATACGATTTTATTTTCGTTTCAGATTTACATTCGAATTTGTATATTTGTTATTCTCTGCTGCATCATTGCAACAGAAGAAATAACTCCCAGTCATCAAGCAAAAAAAAGTACGAATATGGATACAGAAACTGCAGCTTCACATCATCATGGTCATGTTTTAAGCCATTCACATGGACATCATCTTGGTAGTCACGGATTACACGGACATCACGGGCATGGGGGACACGAATTACATGGACATCACGGGCATGGAGGACATGAACTACATGGTCACCATGGGCATGGTGGTCACGAATTACATGGACATCATGGGCATGGAGGACACGAATTACATGGACATCACGGACATGGGGGACACGAATTACACGGACA
>WUQG02450623.1:0-12944 GCA_011317285.2 Androctonus mauritanicus | reverse complement strand
TTTCATATTGTGCTTCGCTTCGCTACAGTGTGGAGCGCGACGCGTCCTGTTCCCGTGCTATGCTACCTAGATACAGTACATGTATATCTCGTTAACCTTTGATCTTTGACCCTAGTTCATTAGGGATATTTTACGTGTCTCGACCCCCTATCGATCGATATCATTTTTTCCGGGCTTTGCAATGTATGCAATCTTACCAAAATAGAGACGAGCGTATATAAAATTCAATTCTAGGTCCCTTGAAAAAGATTTTTGCTTTTAAAATTAACTCACTCAGATGATAAATCAAAATGTCCTCTATTCAATTTTCCCTCAAAAAAAAAAAAAAAAAAACTACTTTCTCCCCCTGGTGATTCAAAATGGAATATACAAATCAAAAGATAAAATAAAAAATGAAATAATAGAAAAAAATAAATGTTTACACATATAATCATTATTATTTTGAAAGGAAATAAACACTATATATATGAGCAGGATCAATCTTATAGAACTAAAACAGAACAGTTTTTAATTAACTGAATATGGATAACGGGATTAGTTGTCACGAACCAATTAGGAACAACCAAATGCCGTTCCCACCGATTGTTAAGTGATTAACAATAGAAGTTTCAAATGTATAAGTTTCAAAAACTAGCACTTCGAGAAATATAGCGCATTGAAAGAGGAAAAAAGTGACAAATGTTCAGTTGATTTAAAAAGAATGCATATATTGTATATTAATTTTGAAAGCAGTCAAATAGGAGACCAAAAGAACTTAAACTAGATTTGATTTATTAATTCAAAATTTAAAGTTTGGTACAGAGATATTCATTATAAATGACAAACTCTTGAAAATAAATTACTGACTTGTCAATTAAAAAAACGTATTACTGTATAATTAATATATATATTTTTTCATTTTGCTTTCAAGATATATAAAATATCAGTAATCATTTGTCAAGATAATGAATTATACTTCATTATTTATTAATAAAACAAATTCTCTGATTTTTTTCTTCGGAAAAATGATCAAATTTAAATCAGATTTGATCGAGAAAAAATGTTAAATTTATTTATTATAATTAAAATTACAGTTGCAATTTAAAAGAAATTAAATTGATTATAAATTGTAATTTATAAATTACAATTAAATACATAAATCCTATTGAAAATGTATAATATTTTTATTAGGATTTTCAATAAATTAACTTTTAATAATTGCCATCAGTCTTAATTAATTAAATTCTTTAATAAAAAAATTAATTTGTCGATGACAATCTATTACAGTAGAATCTCGTTTATACGTTTCTCACTTATATGTTTTTCGCACTCGTACGTTGTGTTTTATATACTATTCCGATTTTGCAAGTAAAATTATCCCACTTACACGTTTTCCATTTATACGTTTTCGCATTTGTACACTATTATTTTTATTCCCCCAGAATCGTTTCGTCGCACTTACACATAAAATCTAAGAAATCTTTGCCAAACTTTTTCGACAAAGGAACAATATGTTATACTGTACACTACACTATCTTACGAAATAGAAAGTATTAACGAACACAAAAGTAAAACCAAAACCAAAACTTATCCCACCAGTCTTTCTATCGACGCTATGTAACGTTATGTTACACTGGAAGTAACACAACGTTACATAAGAACAAAAAACATTAGTGATGACAAGATGTGTACAGTAGTTGTGTATGAAGGCTCGATCTATGAATGCATTATCGCATCCAAAAACCAACTACAACTGATTCTTTCTTTATGCCAAAATAACTATATTTGCCCATCATGGTTAATTAAACTTCTAAATTTTAAGTTTTAATATATTTTTTCAACATTTAAAGTTAAGATAAAAAGTTTCATTTTAACATTAATCTCACTTGTACATAATTTTTATCGACTCCCTTCAAAAACGTATAAACGAGGTTCTATTATATTTTCAATAAGATAATTTGGCGAAATTTAGAAGATTCAATACACTGTTACTTATAAAAAATTTAACTCAATTAATTTTTAAATAGCTTTCTATAATAAAAATTTCATTACAAACGTTACTGTTCATAAATAGTTCGCATGTTTTTATTAGTCAAAACGAGCGTTCAGACAGCAATCCAATATATGCAGTTCAGTGATGATGAAGCCACAAGATATGAAAAAGAAGTGAATTTATGAAGTTTCACCACATTAATGAATAAAATTCCACTGAATCGCTAAGAATATGAGATTACATTATCGCTAAATTAAGCAACGTTGCAAAACTTTATGGATACATGTTCGATATAATGTAAACATAATGATAGCGAATTTTGGCATTAATATATTAATTATTGCAGTAATTAATAAGGAATCTCTACATATTGAAACTTTCCATGATTCAATTTTCATGTAATTAATAGATTACAGCATTCACCTTTATTTACCATGGATAATAGAATTAAAAATATGGCAAAAATTTATAAATATTTAATATTGAATGAAGGTAAATTTTACCTGTTTAGATAATAATATTTGTCATTATCACGAATGCATAAATGTCGACAGATCACGTACTGGGTTATAAATAAAGAAGTGAAGCAGATTTTGAATCACAGTTTCAACAAAACAAAACAAAAAAATGAATCAAAATCGCATGTGACATGGTCACCACCTCTCCGCTTATGGTGCAAAATTAATAATTGAATTTATTATTACATTAATTTATTTTCAATTCACGATTAATGCACGATATTACTACATAACAAATTACTTTACCGACTTGCAAAAGTGTTCACTCTTCGCATATTGATAAGGTGAACAATAACCATTAACGTCTTTATTACGGTATTCACGTAAAATTAAGATTCTATTGAAATTTTTAACATTTTCTGTTGTTTTTTTTCGTAACAACTTTCACGTTTAATATGTTTTTTAATCTAGCAAAAATTAATAGAATTTTTTAAAAAATTCTTGTGCGTATCGTAATCCTAATGTTCTGACTTGTAACTGGAGTTTTGCAAAGATCGAAAAGAAAAATCTTCACGTATTTTTTTCCATTGCAACGATATTCTGATATTACTATGTCTTTGTTATGCGGTTGGGATACCACTTCATGCATTTCTAAATCGGGAGTTGTAGCTGCTGTTACAAGAACTAAATTTCAGCGAACCGTATCCCCATATTGGAAAGCAATTCCTATCGATGGCATCCGTGTTATTTACATTACTCTCAAGTTGGCTATTCTTTTCTAGTAACATAATGTAGAAAATGCAGATAAAAAATATTTTTTACGCATATAATTCTATAAATAGATGTACAAAATACATAAAACTTTCAACTATGGTATATGTATATATATTTGCAAAAATAAAACGTGATATAAAGCGAAGTGAAAAATGACATAAATGTGTAACCTTGAACTAAAATATTGTAAGAACTGCAAGACAATGTTTCTATTTTAGACTCACCTTAACTAAAGAGCATAAATTTTCTTTTTTTCTAATATAGTTTAGATGAAAAAAATCCTATTAGAAGAATTTAAGCTTAAGAAGAGCAGTTGTGAGAACTCTGAGATTTATCAGCAAACAAAGTAACGATATTCTACTGAGTACAACGATCCCCGTTCCGAGAAAAACCGCCCACAATGTTCAAAATTCTCGAATTGACCTCTGTCAATGTTTAAAATGCGAGGCGTGTCCTTAAAAAAAAATACTGCATGTTCCTAAATTTAAATAATATATTTTGTTTTTTCTTGAATCTAAATCCTAATTTCGATCCAATTTCGCAAGATAAAAATTATTTATATCTCGTCTCACACGTTATTTATTTGTTTTTAATGGATAAAAATATATATATATATATATATGTAAGGAAAATGGCACAACGTAGACCTAAGAAACATTTGCATTTATAAAAGTATAATCAAGGTTTTAATGGGGGGAATGATCTGAAGTAACGTTTCAGATCATTCCCCCCAAATGTAGACATCAGATCTACATTTTTATTTTATTTTAACGTATATTTTTCGTTTTGAAATTTGTTTTAATTTTTTTTTCTAGCAGCAATATGAAGTACGTTGAATAAATATCGATTTTAACGAGAATTTATTTTCTCGTTTTTACGTTTTATATAAATTAATCGCGAGTTTATCCAAACATTAAACATACACACAAAAAATATATATATATCCTAAATTGTAACTACTAAATTTTAAAATATTAAAAATGTGAAGTTGACACAACAAAATATTAATCACCAATGCACGAAAAGATGAGAAAAACATTAAAGTAATATTTAATGATATCTGTGATGGATCTGTGGATTTAACTATTTTTTCTTTACATTTGGAGGGGGGTTTCTTCAATTTTAGGTGCTATTAAAGTAAGCAAATTTAAAATTTATACACTGAATTAACTTTTTTTTTGAAACTTAACTGCTCACAAACAAAAAGTGTTACTAATAAAAAGTAAGCAAGATTTTATGTTACCTGCTCTATCTGTACCAACTGAATAACAACTTCGTTATAGGATTGAGTGTTTATGTGTTTCTATTTGCGTTTTTTTACTGATTCTACTGGGAGATTGTGATATATATAATCACAAATATTAGATATGCAAGCTATTTTACACTAGATACTTTATTTGATATCAACTGATTTAAAAAAAACTATCATACCAAATGTGAAAAGTTAAAAAAAAAAAAGAAATTCATTCAATTTTTATTCAAACGTAAGATATTTAAAGATTGATAGAACGGAACCACATTAGGCCAGAGGTGCAGAAACAGCGTAGTTTTCCCTTAGGACTGCATTTAATGCAGTAAAGAACTTGTTAAAATTTTTAGAGCGAACTATCCTGGAATACACGACTTCTTAATGAGTTTTCGAGAAACGTCGAATCTGTGATTAGAAAACCGGTCTAGATATAATTTATTATATAAAAAAAAATTATTAAATAACGTACACATTAATTTCCTTTGTTCTATAAAAATAAAATAATTTTAAGCTTTCGGAAAGAAAATCCACTTTTAGAGTTGTTTTGGATGAAAAAAAAAAAAAACATTTTTAAAGCATAACTTTCTTCATAATTATTTTCTGCTGTAGACTTCGATACTTTGATTGATTAAACTTTATCAAAGGTTTAATAACTTTATCAATTTTTCATTCTATTAAAAATTAGGACGAGATTTCTGATCATATTTTCGACATTAACAGGTGTATTTTTATCAAATAGCTTACAGAATACAGGTGATAAAATTTTAAAATATATATATTAATTTTAAGAGAAAATTGTTATTTTTTAATTTATTTTTACATCAATTCATAGAGAGCAATTTTTCCCATTAATAAATTATTTTTAATCAACAATATATATCATCATCATATTCAGAATGATCGCAAATAAATTTATGCAATTATCTTTTTTTTCTGTTATTCAATAAATCACGTTTAAATGTTCTTAAATAAATTTGAAGTTTTTTTTTTTCTTTCTTTAATTTGAGTGTTACAGGAATAAATTTTCAACGAAAATAACAAATCGATGCAGTTCTCGAGAAGAAATGAAAAGTTGAAGCTTACTCAATTTATCATTAACGTGTTAAAAATATCACCGGATGAATTTGTTTCCCCTTTGGTTAAGGATTATGAATCACGTAAACGATCACGTAAAACGGACTAATAAAAGAGACAATTTTGCTTTAAAAAATTCCCTTTATATAATAATTAAGTAGTAATTACTATTATAAAAGCGACATTTAAGAACAATAGGAGAAAATCATAAAATATTATTTCCTAGTATTAGTTTACATTGGTAATAAATAAAAAAAAAAAAAAATCTATCAGATTTTCCATTTATTACCTTCACAATAGAAAATTAAAAATTACTTCGAAAATAATTTTTCTGTAAAATTATAGAATTGACAATTTTTCTATAAAATTATAAAATTGACAGTTTTTCTATAAAATTATAAAACTGACAATTTTTCTATAAAATTATAGAATTGACAATTTTTCTATAAAATTATAAAATTGACAGTTTTTCTAAAAAATTATAGAATTGACAATTTTTCTATAAAATTACAGAATTGACAATTTTTCTATAAAATTACAAAATTGGCAGTTTTTCTATAAAATTATAAAACTGACAATTTTTCTATAAAATTATAGAATTGACAATTTTTCTAAAAAATTACAGAATTGGCAATATTTCTAGATTCTAGAATCCAAATGAATTTATCTCACAAAGACAGAGAGAGAGAGAGAGAAAGATAATTTAACGAATAAATTAATGGAATAAAAATCAATCGAAGAATAAATATAATAAAAATATAAATAATTCATAAATTTTTGTCACGAAATTAATTGAATATTTATTTTAAAAATATATATATATATATAATAATACCGAACGGATAAAAAAATACTTAACTCCATCAAACGGAGAAGAGAACTTCTTTTATGAATGATGTATCGAGTCGAAAAATGTATTTTTGGAGTATTTTTAAAGTTATAAAAAAAAAACTACCCCAAAAAAAAGAAGAAAATCAAAATTGTATTAATGTGTGTCGTATCGTGAAACTTAAAATGTCATTTTCAGCTCATCGTTCTTTTAAAAAATAACTACAAAAGCGCATTTACTAGATAAACAGAAAATTTCAACTTTATTTTTTTTTCCTTCTTTTAAAATTATATAGGCCCCTATATTTTATTTCTTCTAATATCTTCACTTTATTTTTTTCTTCTTCTAGTGCATTTATCTGCTTTTGCTTCAAAAGTTATAAAAATGGAGACTGACAGCATTCGCCTTTTTTTTTTATCACGTGTTGACAAGGTAAAAAAAACTAAGCAAAAAAAGTAAAGTAATTTTCTAACTGTTCGCTTCAAGTGAGTTCAAGCACTCTAGGAATGCCTTATCAGAAATATTTCTTTGGGTGGACCAGTAAAATATATATATATATATATCTCAAAAGGATGAATTTACCATGACCGAGTGATAGTTTCAGTAGTACTCATTTCAATCTAAAATAAACGGAAAGTGCGAGTTCTGTCAAACTTTTTTATAAATCATAAAAATTTAAAACCTTTCTTCCTGTATTATTTTTAGATTTTATAATAAATATAAGTACATATAACATTTTTTTTATTATTAAGCTTATATAAAGTTTACTAGTATTAATCAAAAGTTTCTCTTAAACCACGAAGACGTAGAATATATTTTTATATTCTTACATTCTCTCTTTATAAGGAAAATATCGTAGTACAAATTTTTAAATTTTATTATTACTTATCGCGAATTTTATTATGCGATAAAATAATGTGGCATAGACTCGTTAATTTGTTATATACAGACGAGTGTGAGACGTGAGGAACGTCGTTTGTGATTATTTAAAATATTTATAATATAATTCAAAATGAAAAATATCGATCTATTTTTACTTTAAAAATGTTCAGAACTTTTAAACAAAATGGCATTCAATTCTAAACAATAAGTTTACACATGAACACTCTAGCGTATACAAATTGATTCCTATCAAAATGTCAGCACCATGTTTATCAGAGAAAATATTTTATCAGAAAACTTAACAATGAAACTTTCATAATGAATGAAAATATAATGTAGATGTGAATACCAACTTAAGTTTTCTCAGAAATGTTCTAACTATCTTCTCATTTACAACAGTTCAGAATATCTTACAAGAGATTCGCAAAATCCGATAAAATATTTAAAACAATACAAACCAAAGATTATTTTCTTCACGTCGCATTCTAGAAAGTGTTGTAATCGTTATTTCAGGAAGCTCAGAAAACATTACACAAAATTTAAAAGAAAACAATGTAGAAAAATGGTTAAAACTCACGTTATTTTTCATTTCCTCCTATTTGGTTCGTAATAAAAATTTTCCCTATATGATTCAAACTTTCTATCCAGTTTTTAAATGACCTTAACATACTTTTCCTACTAACTATATGAACTTATATAATAAACTTTAATAGTTTCCCACTATGAAAAGTTACATAAATTTAATTATAAAAGCTTATAAATTTACTACAAAAAAAAGAGAAAGAAACAGGTTTGTTTAATTAATTTTATTTTACGTTGAAAATCATTTTCAACGTAAAAAAAAATTTCCTGTTTAATGGAGAATATATATTATGCACTTTTATCTTAATTATATTAAAATATTTAAAAATTTTTGCAGGATTTTCGTAAATCACTTAAGAGCGATTCGTCGATTCCCATATTAATATCTTGGTAAATATTTACATCTTTTTTTATTATTATTTTTCTTTCTCAGAATCGATTAATATTGAATAAATTTTTACTCTTACGACTTGTTATATCGATTTACTATTCTCTAAACTCGATATTGGATAAACTATTAGATGTCCTAACATTTTCCGACTTTGGTAAAAGTATCTTTAGATTCTTTCGAAATCGATAAACAGACAGATAATCGCACAAATCCATAAAGTCATTTTTGGCTTTTTTAAACGAAATAGTCAAAAAGATAAAAAGTGTTAATTCTTAAATTTTAAGCCGTTAAGTAAAAATTTATAGCCTATAATTATTATTTTTTTATTTTAATTAATACGTTTGTCGATCAATTTTTTGCAATGAAAAATATTTCACGAGTAGGAGAAGGTGGGTATAATTGTAACAGAGAAATTATCGTTTTTAAAGATCGCACAGAACTTCGAGACACTGTTACCAAATGGCATTATACAGTAACCACACATCAGCAAGATAGTAATGGCGTACGTAGTGTCTCCGCCAAAATAGGAAAGAAAAATCATTTTCCAGGTAAGTTAGTAATTCTTTCCTTTTGGAATTAAAACCTTGTAGATCTCAAACTATTACCGACATCCTGCTCATACATAGTGAATAGAAAGCGGGTGCCATATATTTACATTTACTATGAACGTAGTTTAGTTTGAATGAATACTTGTTGCACAGGAGGGAGAAGCTAAAAATGGCAGTAGTGGGTATAACTGTACAACAATTGTAACAGGATCAATTATAATTATATAGTTGTAACGTCAGATGAAGATGATTGCATATGCCTCGTGGGTTGTGACATCTACAGCAACAGCAAACCCAAGGAAAAGTGGGTACAGTGCCAAGAATGCAAGCAATGGGCCCATATCGTCTGTGTCGCAAGACCCGTTTACCAGAACTGCGAGAGCGAGATGAGCGACAGTATGTAGGACTACATTATTGATAAGCTTTATTCCAAACCACTGAGTCCTTAATATCTGTGTTTTTGTCATTAACGTTTCCTTTGCATTTTTTTAAATAAAAATCTTTGTGAGAGACCACTTTTTCTGAGCCTTCTGTCTTTGTATAAGTTTGTTACGACTTTCCCCACTTGATGTTACAACTGTACCCGTGCATGGGGTAGTTTGTAACAATCAGCAAGCTTTAGTTTCTGTTTTGTAATTCATAAACCGCTATAGGTGAAAAGGTGATTCTATGCCTTTACGTAACTGACGAGTGGGCCTACTGAACAGTAATATTTTTTGCTTTATATATATAATCACTGAGAAGGAACAAGGTAAAAAATTAAAAAAAACAATGTTACAACTATACCCACCTTCTCCTACTTCACATTTTTCTTTTCTCTTTTTGAATGTTTCAAAAGAAAAAATTTTTTTTTATAAAATTTTCGCTCTTTTAGTTATATACTAAAATGTTAAATGTAAAGGTAAGCATCGCTATTGTTTTTAAATATAGAAAACAGTTTGATTCATTAATCAAATATTTGATTTTAATTTTCAAAATAGTAAAATCGCATCCGACGATAATCAAGTATTGAAACTAACAAAACATTTTTGAGAGAACAAACATCCTTCTTACAGTTTCATTATACAGAATATATATAGGCCTATATATCCAAATAGATTTATAAATATCTTATTTTTTAAAGTAATAAACTGCATGATTCAATTAAAACTCGAATAAATTTTCGCACTTTAATAAAAATTAAGTTTATTTATATAAACTTTCTGATGAATAAACTTAATAATTCTGTATGGTGAATTTTTTATCTTGCTGGTTTTTAAGTTTTCCTTATAGATCAAATTATGTAAATTTTATCCATTCCTTTTTACTTTATATATATATATAAATATATATATTTTTATCAAGCAGATAAAAAAATAATAATAAAATAATATTTTACGCATTTCACAAAAATTTTTTTTCCGGTTTACAGAAAATAAATTTGAACACGAGTTTCGCTTTTATCTTTATTCTTTATTATTTTAACTTGAAAGCGAAAAAAGCGAGAACGAAAAAATGAAAACTTATGTTAGAAAAATAAAAAAATATTGTTTCAATATAGTTTATTTGTATGGATATGAAAGCACTTTTTCGGCCATTCTTTAAAAGTAATTTTATTTATCTTTTATCTCTTCGTAGGAATCATGACAAAGAAGAAGGAAAATTTGTTCGAGTAACCATCTTAAACTTTAAATAATAAAATAATAGATTCTTATATATATATATATACAGTAGAACCCCGTTTATACGTTTTTGAAGGAGTTGATAAAAATTATGTAAAAGTGAGATTAATGTTAAAATGAAACTTTTTATTTTAACGTCGAAAAAATACATTAAAACTTAATTAACCATAATGGGCAAATGTAGCTATTTTGGCATAAAAGGAATCAATTATAGTTTGCTTTTTGGATTCAATGTTACATTCATAGATCGAGCCTTCATACGCGACTACTGCGCACATCTTGTCATCACTAATGTTTTTGATCTTTTGTAACGTTGTGTTAGTTCCAGTGTAGCACAACGTTACATAACCTCGGTAGAAAGACTGGTGGGATAAATTTGGGTTTTGGTTTTACTTTTATATTCATTCTACTTTCTATTTGGTAAGATAATGTAGTGTACAGTATAACAAATTGTTCCTTTGTTCGAGAAAGTTTGGCCAAGATTTCTTAGATTTTATGTATAAGTGCGACGAAACGACTCTGGAGGAATAAAAATAATAGCGTACAAATGCGAAAAAGTATAAATGAAAAACGTGCGAGTGGGACGATTTTACGTGCAAAATCGAAAGAGTGTTCAAAACACAACAAACAAGTGCGAAAAACGTAGAAGTGAGAAACGTATAAGCGGGGTTCTACTGTAGTTAGTATTGTATGTGGAATAATTCCTTCATTGTTCAGCTTCGTGATCCTTTTAGTTTTTCGTATTTGAGTCTTATTGAAAATTCGATAATTCATCATGTATTACTTTATCAAATCCATGCAAAAAGTTCTCAATATTTCAGATTGATTATAAAAAAGTTATTTAAAAAGATTGGATGGAACTCGCACAAAACATCCCAGACAGAATCAAATAATTTTACTGATTCAATGTGTTATTAATGTATTTTTGGTTCCTCACCGACAAAATTGTTTACAGTGTTTCGTTTCGGATAAGTTATACTTTCTTTGTAGGCTCCTTTTTTCATTTCTATGAATGGTTAATGGCTAATGATGGTTTGTTGTCACTTAACAGACCTTTCTAGAATTTGCATAATCAAAATGCAAACATATCTCTCTACAGTTTGCAGTTCTAGTAGGGATATGTTTGTATTCTAATTACGGTTACGGTTGTATTTTTATACGATATTTAAGAGGTTAGTCGTGATGTTGTTATATCAAAAAAGCTACCGATGTGAAGCTGTAGCTCGCTTTTTAATTTTTAAACGTTTTCTTTCGTACTAGTTTGCACCTGATTAGTACCTTTTGCATTTTTAATATTTTCGTTTTTACCTTAACCGTTTTTTTTTTTTTTTGCATTTTTAACTTTTAAAGTTAATTTTAAAATTTAAATAAGAAAATTTCTCACTAAATACTTTTTCACGTTATCATTTTAATCTAAATTCATCAAAAATATTTTTCACTGTGCATTATATTTTACAAATTTTCTGTTTCTCCCAGAGAGAATGTGCATCTCTCGGAAGCTTTCCCGCAAATATTTGATTAACTGCAGTGTAGCCTCACTGAAGGCGCAGATAATTTCAGGATTGAATAAAGAAAATTGTTTGAGACCACTTTCCAATCAGGGAGATTACAAAGGAGCTGTATCTTAACCGTTTGGACTCCAAAGCCAAGAACTTTGGATCCAACTTTACATGGCCTTTTTATTTGATTTCATTAATCATATTTAAAGATGATCAAATAAAGTTTTAATATATATATATATATATATATATATTTAATTAAATTTGAAAAAAAAAACAGTGAAAGTCTGAACGAAAAAAGAATTGAGCAATACATCAAACAGTTTTCTTTATTCAATCCTGAAATTGTCTGCGCCTTCAGTGAGGCTACACTGCAGTTAATCAAATATCTGCAGTGCGCCTTCAGTGAGGCTACACTGCAGTTAATCAAATATCTGCGGGAAAGCTTCCGAGAGATGTACATTCTTTCTGGGAGAAATGGAAAATTTGTCGAATACGACGCACGATGCAAAATATTTTTGATGAATTTGGACTAAAATGATAACATGAAAGAGTATTTAGTGAGAAATTTTCTCATTTAAATTTAAAAATTAACTTTAAAAGTTAATTTAAATAATAGTAAGAAGTTAATTAAAGTTATAACTATAATTTGAAGTCCAATTTTTTACTCCCGAGTACTTCGAATTAACGAGATTTTATCTTATTTGATTTATGATTCTGTAGAAGACTTGTAACACGAGGAAAGTTTATTCTGAAATTTTTGGTACAGCGCATCAGTAAAGTTTGTAAACTCAAAACAGGAGCATTACCAGAACTTTTTTTTTTACTTCATTTTTTTCTAAATCATAGGAGAAATAATTGAGAGAGAATATTATTTCTCTGTATGAAACATTTAAGTATTTTTTTGTGTAGTGGCCTTAAAATAACGTTAGGTGTTCAGAGCCCTCTAACGCGTCATGTATTGGACGAAACGTAACAAAATTCGGTGGACATATACAGTGGAACATGCGGTTTCGATTTCGAAA